>WKFP01014361.1:2595807-2645235 GCA_011057875.1 Pterocles orientalis
AAAAAAAAAAAAAAAAAAAGAAAATTTTAAAACTTTTATCAAGAGAGGCCCTCAGATTAAACACTGTGCACCAGCTTGGAGAGAAGTAATTTAAAATGTGTTTGATAGCTGACAGTTGTGACTAATATTTAAAAGCCGTAAAGAAGCCTGTTCAGAGAAACTGACTTTTATTTCCACCAACTATTAGAAAAGTGGGCATCTTAAATAGCTTCAAATAACATTGTTCAGAACTTAAACAACATAGTAAAGTGCTGCATATACCATTTCACTAGGTATCACGGTCTAAATGGCTTCCTGGCTTAAGGTACAACCTGTCTTTGATGTCTAATTAGTAGATCTGTCTGCTTGTCTCTTAACTTGTTTCCAGTTAAACTACAGTTTGAATCTTATTCTGAAAGGAGGTTTATCTTTACAATTATCTGAAAAGCAGTAGCTAAAAGCTAAAAAGTGTCAAACAAGATTCACTTAAAAAAACCACATTAATCATAATTTTAAAATAAATTTCAGGTTACCTGGCAAGTTGTCAAAATTGTACATACAGATGTCTTCAGGAGGAGCAGGAGGCCGGTCATCAAGAAGGAAACCTCTTCCTTCATTTGGATGATAAACTGCAATCTACAAAAAGGGAAAAAAAGTGTTTCTAGTTGCAATTTACTACAGCACTCCCAACATTCAACAGGTATGGAAATAAGTCACAGTTTAATTAATTACCATAATTTACCACAAACACTCTATTCCTCTAAGTCATTATTTATCAGCTGCATTTTTTCAATAAAAATCTATTCCAAAAGTCAAGTCCAATTTTGCTCTTAAATAACTGCTTACTACCTATATTTGTATGGCTGTACTAAGGGGGCAGGGGGCATATGTAAATACTTCCAAACAAATAATCACTTAAAGGAAAATTAAGAACCACTCGGAAAGAACAGAATACTCTAAGCCCTTTACATAATAATAAGTAAATTGAAAACATACTCACCATGTTTCCATCACAAGATATTCTGAGAACTTCTTTCACAAGTTCTTGTGAATGGTGTTCTTTTACAAACTCCATACACACTTCTCCAGTATCTAGAATACTCACCTAAGATATATAGTAAGTATATGTTAGACAAAGACCTTTACTTTCTGGCAAAATAAGATACCATTTTCTTCCACAAATACTTTTAAAAAATGGTTTTCTTCTTCCTCAAATGTACTGCAAATTTATAAATGCTTCTTACAGTAACTTCTGCTATTAGTGCTATTCAGCATGACTGAAGATTATAAACCTGGTCAGTGAGGGCGTGGTTTCTTAAGTGACAAATCAAACACAGTCAGGTCAGCTCTATTATGTTCTTTTAAAAAAAGAAACAAATGGGAGATGGGGGAAACCTGACAGGAGGAACAAGACTATAAGAAATGGAACAAAAGGCAAAAGGGTGATACCAAGAACAAACCAAGCAGAAAATTTATGTTATCAGTAAGGATTAATAGAATGTTTTGTTTTGCCACTCACAAGACAGGGAAACAGATTAAAGTTTTTACTTGAGAGCAAGACTACTTTCATTTCTAATCCAACTATTTATTTAATCTGTAAAAGTATTTCATGTGTTTGACACAGCTGAAATCTCAATGTTGAAAGCTTAAATCCAACTTGTACAGCTCAGCAGTACAGATTCTTAGAACAGTAGGAAGTACATATGCATTTAATATTTGTTATGTCTACCTACAGTTTCTTTGCTTGTAAACAAAAAGCAATGCCATGTCACTATTAGCTGCAAGTGACCATGAGGTTACAATATTCCATATACAAAAACTAAGATGCATCTTACTAATAAAACTTTAATTTAAATTGTTATAGATTAAGTTTCATTATTTTAAAGATATTCACACTATATTTAATACTTAAATTGATTCTGTTTTAAGAACTGACACATACCACTGCATTTTTAGTTTTTTGCCTGATTGGTTTTAGCCTCTGAGCATTGAGAGGTGATACTGTACTTCGCAGTGTAGGTTTCTGTTGTGCTGGTGGTTCTTTGCCCCACATTTGGTTTTGTTCTGAAGTTGACCAAAGGCGACACATAGAAGATGGCTGAACATTCTCCGATTCGCAGAGAATTCCAGAGATGTATTTCTTTGGGTTTCTCTGGTTTAAAGGATGCAGACAGTCAACAGATGCATCATGATTCCTTATATCTTTTAAGGTGTTCCAGGCATTTCTTGATGGATCTTGCTGCACATCCAGATGATACCGAAAACCTCCATGTGCATTACTGTTGCCAGCTAGGTCTGCAGGTGGTCTCAGCTGAGCTGAAAGCATCATAAAGGTACATTGCAGATTCAAAGATCATTCAAACATATACTTAAACAAGAATTAGTGTACAAGAATTAGTTTTATCCATTGAAAGACAGTTTACTTGACATTCAGATAACCACTAGTACCTAGTTTCACTTAAGTTTCAGTTTAGCTAACTAGTGTTTTAACATCAACCAGAGATTTTAGCACTTGATATTAAATGGACGTTCCAAAATCCTTGGTTAATTTAGAATCATTTGTTAAAAGGCAAAAACCTCCCTATTTTTATATTTAAACTTCGTGTAACTGCTTCCCTAATTTTGATATTTAAGCCCTTGATCAACTTTCACCTCTCGCAGACAAGTAATGCATGCACTCCTCCTGCCATATTGCAGAACAGTTGACCAAAAATTACATAGGATTATTCAGACCATATGCCATAGGGTTCCAATTCCCTATGGACAGGAAGGGAAAGAATCCAATAATATCAAAACAAAAAAGGCCAGAATGGATTTGCGATTTAGTTTTACTATTAAATTACATTATTTGTAAACAATGTAATACGATGCAAGAACACCACCTTCCATTCTGTGTCTTTTGTCCTTTCCTCCACCCTTCCTTCTGCAGCCCTATCACCTTTCTTATTCACCGAGGTCCCATATTCTCTTAAGGTGTATTCGCACAACTAAATTGGCAGGTGACTCAAAAGTTCTGTTAATCTTTTGTCATGTATACTTACACATTTCAGATCACAACTGAATAATTATGGCAAGTTCTAGAATTGTGTTTTCCTCTTTTTTTTTTTTGCTAAAATACTAAAAGGATAAAGTGACTGCCTTTTAGGAAGTGTATTCAGTTTCTTCACTCTCACAAAGGCAGTTAAGCGCAGTTCATTCTACCAACCCAATGGCTCAAGAGGAACACCACCAACAAATCCTTCTGAAATTAATTCCTGCCTTAGGAAACTAAAATGTTACTGTTTAGTCCAAAAGAGAACAAAATGTTTTCAATGGAATATTTCTTGCTTAAGAATGATGTTACAGATTATTGATGGTGGAAATCGTTGTGCCTCTTTCAACGTCTGTGGCAGTTTTTTTGCAGTGACAAGACAGTTTAGGGTCTACCTTGCTTTTCATTCAGAAAAAAAAGAGTCTATCTGCAGCAGCCTTTGTTCATATCCAGTTGCTGTTGTTTAGGATGCCAGTATTATACTCCGGTATCACAGTTACTTGACCATATAGATCCCTTCTGTCACAAGTTTAAAGAAATAAAATATAGAAAACCCACAGAAACAGTTACAAGGCACTACTCCAATGTGAGTACAAAAATATACAACTGATTAGTAACATACCATTTGTTTGCATGCTTCCAAGCCACTTCTGCATTGTTTCAGCCTCGGACTTTTGCTCTAACAAACCAACCTGAGGCTTCATTGGGTAAAGGTAATTTGAGCTGCAAAATAAAAGTTACACAGATAATCAAGATTACATCAAACACACCTGCATAAAAAAAGTTCATGTTACAGCTGCAGAAAGCACAACACTTTTTAGAATATTTAAGAAATCTAGCTGGCATTCTGCAGCTTGTGACAGCATAGAACATGCTGCTTTTTTAATGGGGAATGTTAATTGGGTAAAGCATTAAAAAAATAAAATAATGTTTCCAAATTTAATGAAAAATTATTAGTAATTTTTAGCACAAATTCAAGCCTGTTAGCACTCACTAGTAAACTCTTGGAACTGACATCTAAACAAAAAGAGCCGTTGATAATGCTGCCAGCAGTGGCTGCTCTTACATCTAGTTCTTAATTCACAAAGAAGACACAGGGATGACACCCATGACCCCAGTGGATCTCATTCAGCATAACTGAATGAGATTAAATATGCAGCTGAAATACATAGGCAATCTTAGCACCTAAAATAATTTTATATAAAATACAGTAAATCCCTAAAATTATAAAGATTTTTTTACCAGCTTTTTAGACAATGTTCACAGGTGAACTCAAGCTATAATCCCCATATTGAAGAATACACACAAAAACAGTTACTGCAGAATCACTGATCTGTTCTAGATTCACACCAAGATGTGAGGTTTTCTGTCTCTGTAGCCTGTACCCGTTTGCTCTTTCTTTTTGCAGTGATCATTACTTTAGCATTGGCAAGGATGCAGTTATCACAAAAAAAAAAGAAAATAAGCATCTAATTTAGGTCTTAGAACCTTGCATTTAAGACTGCTGTGCAGCCTAACTATTGATGTAAGAGGCCCTCCTATGATCAACCATTTTTAAAAATTAGTAAACATTCAACTAATCCCCACACTCATAATAATATTCTGTCACATTTATATATAGCATGTATTTAGGAAGTAATTAGAAATATAAGCATTATGTTAACATTCGTATAAATTTCTTTTTTGGTTCAAACATTTCTCAAACTGGAAAGAAAGCACATGCCCATTGCACTTGCTGAACAGAGGCTTATTTTGACATCACACTTGTGAACAGTCAAGAAAAACCTGTCATTCCATTTACTTTTTCTACAGGGCAAAGTGCGCATTTTCATTTTCCCTGAACTGATCTTAAAAAAGAAAAACATATTAGACCATCACACAAAGTTACTACTTCTTAATGTGGAGAAAAATGCAAGAACTAAGGTAAGCAGTAGTCCTTATGTTAAAATAGAAAAGTGTTCTTTGATATTCTGCTCATAAAAAAACAAAGCCAATTTTTGAGCATAGACTGAGTTTGCCAAAAGAAGGGCTCTTGTTGCATAGCAGTACACAGAAGGCAAAGATGAGGTCTCCAACAGCACAGAAAACATCCTAGTATCACTTGGAGATTGACGCCCGAGTTGGTTTTTAAGCTGGGAAAGTCCATAATCTTGTACTTAATTTGTTGGGGTTTCCCCCCCCCCTTTATCTTATCTAAGCATAAGACATAGTTAAAAATGAACAGCAAAAAAACCCAGAGCAGCACATAAAAACATTATAGTTACACTCTGAATGCCTTCTACCCTAATCTGTCTCTTCTACAAACAATTAACAAGGCTCCTTACTACAATTCACTGTGTTGAATATTTCTTTCACTGTGGTGAATAAAAAACTCAACTTACTGCATAGGGAAATAAGTCAGTAGTAGAGTATTACCAGGATAAATAAAAGCTACAATCTAACTAGCTGATCTACTGCATTTATGAACTTGAACACACAGTGGGGAGGCAAACCTCTACACAGCAACAGCGTCAACTATCACATTCTCCTGTTTGGTATTCAAGATACCAGTGTAGACTTCTGACACTTACTAGAACTTAGTTACAGGAAAAATCATGCATTTAACATACAAGGCAGCTCTAAATTTAATCTTAATAAAAAACGATCCTTACTGTGGTTGATCTTTAACAGGTGGAGATATTTGCCCTTCAAAAGAACCAGAACTACTAGGAGCCTTCTCCTTAAATATTTCTCCTATATCAGTATAGCTGTTTGCAGGTGAAAAGCATTCTGTATTTTCCCTTGTTCCTACTCTAGGCTTCGAAAGCAGTTCCACAGAGTGACACCTCTCAACAATATTTGATATGCCTTGAGTCTGACTATTGGATGCGCCAGACCTATCTGAAGAGTGGGCTCTTCGGAGGTAGCGGGAATGTGGTCTCTCTTCAGGAAGTTGCATGGTTCTACCCCGGCCAGTTGTGCCAATTTCTTTTCCCAGAACTCCCCACTGATGAAAAGAACCACTCCCATCTCCAGATGAAGTATTGCTGGAATTCTTGTTTTTAGGGAAAAATGTAATTTTATTTGGGAGTGGCTGTCCAACTATCAGCTTCTTCTTTTCCTTCAAGCAACCACTGGTACTGATGCTGGAAGAGGCTGTGAAGGTTGTAGAGATGGTAGCATTTCCACTGTCCATGGAATCTTCTGAAGTTCCTGAATCTTTACTCCGTGCAGAGCTACACCTGGACATAAAAGGATGATCCAACACTGAGGAAAGACTCAAGCGATCTGCTGGATTTTTGCGAAGTAACTTATGTATAAGGTCTTGTGCCTCTCTTGATAAAAAGGCTGGCATTTCATAATCTGCTAATACTACTTTATTCAACGTGTTCTTGACTGTGTCAGTGTCAAAAGGTGGCTTTCCAATAAGAAGAGTGTAAAACATACAGCCCAAAGACCACACATCAGATTCAAGTCCATGTGGACTCCTTGTGGCTATCTCTGGAGAAATGTAATTTGGAGTTCCACACATGGTGTAATGTTTTTCATGAGGCATTTTCAGCTGCGTTGCTAGTCCAAAATCAGCAATCTTGACATTCATATTATTGGTGAGTAAGATATTAGAAAGGGTGAGGTCGCGGTGCAGTATTCCATGAGAATGAAGATACAGCATACCCGTGATAATTTGATGCAAGAAGTGGCGGGCTGTCAAAACACAAACCCAGATGTTTTAGTCATATACTTGAAATCATAGCTGTGAAAATAACTTTTTGAAGTCTGCTATTGATCTTGCTTTTTTTTTTTTAATAATAAGGATGTTTAAGTGTCATGCTGATGACACTGGAATTTCTGCTTTTGTTTTAAGCAATACGGCATGACTATGTTCTAAGACAGCTCATTAAAAAAAATGTTCTGTAATGCAGTAATCAGATTTATTTGCCAACAGAATAACATAAACAGGACCAGAGATATTTTCAATTAGCCTAAACTTTTTTAAATTAGGTTCTTAAGTTCTTAAGAAGTTAACTTACTCACACTTCCAGAAACAGCAAATACATGAAATCAAGCATCTTTACTATGTGCAGATTATAGAATACAGGAGACATTATATTTGTTTTATAGTTATTAAACTGGCAAGGCTAGTATTTCAATTTCTCAAAAACTTTTAAGTTCACGATACTGGGATAGTCTTTCTGTTCTATTACATTAGAAATTCAGGGAATATTCAAGAGTTTTAGCTTACAGCAGGAATATCAGCCTGGATGAGGTTCTGTAACAGCACCATTTATTATGATGCTGCAATTACAGCAATTTTAGGGATTATTCTTTCTATAGCAAACAATTTACAGTCCTCTTTCTTCTCTTAGCACAGGGCAAAAACTTTTAAGTAACAAATGTTAGTAGAAACTACTTCTCAAAGGAAGAGACTTCTGTATCCAGGTCAGTGGTTTATCAGCTTTTAGAACTAAGGTACCATCAGATAAACTATTTTTGCTGGAGCAGGTCTGAATTCAACAGATGACGCCTGTATAGAAGTACCTCTTTCATCTAGTGCTGTGATCCGAGTTACAAAAACCCATATATACAATAGTTTCACAGATTAAAAACTGATAGAGAAGCAGGTCAACTGGAAGAACCGTGCAAAACACAACCAACATGGTAATTCTGGAAGCAGTAGAGGCAATAACCACTGAATCCAGAACAGCTTTTCAGCTGTGCCTCAAACATTATACACAGCAGCTTGCTTTGCTGTCTTTTTTTTCCCCCCCATCTCCAAACCGCACTGTTCTGGTTAGGCTTTCAGTGGTTTGTGTTCTAACTGAAGCCCTCTAACTCTCAACTATAAGAAAATGAAACACTAGTAAATTCATAAGTGCAATTATTTTTTTTTAAGACTTCTTTCTCAAAACACTATTTAAAAGAGTACCGTAGCCAATTTTAAAAGTTTTAGAATCACTCTTACAGTGAGCTCTCAAGGAAGGACAGGATTTTCAGTGCTTTCCACAAGAAACAGAGGTAAAACCATAGTAGAATTTCTGCTCAGTTGCCAATCCTTCAAAAATTCTAAATTGATTGTCAAATCAGTATTTCCTTGCTAACTCAGCCCTTAACAAAATGAAGAGGTAAAACATGAAGGGAGCAAATCTGTGGATGTGAAGCTGCCAGTTTTTCTCTGTGGAATTTCCCAGTCTTGACCTTATACTTCAACATAATTTTATGTACAAAGGTAAGCTCTACCTTCTATATGCCTCTACCTTCCAAGATCACTATTTTCTTAAAAAAAAAACCCTGAAATACCGTAAAATGGCATAAACAGAAACAAAAGTACACAGAAATTCAAGTTAATACATGTAACAGTAATTAATCTCTAGATTAAAATCACAAGATTTTAAGCTATACAACCTGGTTCAGAGTGATGGCAGTTTTAAATATCCTTTCACTAGAATTAAATATTTATTGAATAAGCCAAAACATTAGTGCAAAGAGCTACACAGAAAAAAAAAATCTCACCTTCTTCTTCTGAAAAGGGTTTCTTTCTATTCTTTATGTATCTGCTCATTTCACCGTTGTGACACAACTCAAGTATCAAGTAGACATAGTTGCTATCTTCAAAATAGTTATAAAGCTAGAACATTAGACAATGAAAAAATTAACACACATTTTGTAGACTACACAGCAAGTCACATATACAGTCCTCTCTACAAACTCATGATTCTTACCTCAAGTATAGATGGATGCTTCAGCTGACAATGTATTTTCACCTCATTTTGAACCCTCTGTACCATCCCAACTTTGTGCATGGCTTTTTTATCTATCTAGAAATAGATCACAAAATATTTTTCAAGCATTGCAACACTGATTACATACATTAAAGTGAACTTGAACTTTTACACTTTCAGTGCATGCTTGCCTGAAAACCTTTAAACATAAGCAAGTTTCCACATAGCTTAACCTACTAGTTGCTTTTAATGAACAACTATTATAGATAAACGGAGGAAAACACAACTGCCTGAAAGTAGGCAAGAGTTAACATTTTAAATACTAAGTACAAAATTTTCTGAAATACTTCAACAGAAAAAATCTGATTTTTCCAGGCAGATATGCAAAAAAAAGTTAATATTAAAAAGGGGGCCAAATAAAAGTATTACAGATTACAGGTAAATCTGGCAAAACACCTGTGAGGCACCAGTTTCCTTCACAAAGTTTGTCCTGTGAGGACAGTTTTCCAGTGAGGGCAATTTTTGAAGACTTTTTTTCCCAGGACCTCTCCATCCACATGGAATCTAAATCAAGTTTTTGTGGTCAGAAATTTCTGAATTATAGAGCTCATTGTCCACCTAATGTTGAATATTTGCACTTAAGTTCTTTTAATAACAACAAAAGCATCTCCATTCATTATCAATAGTCTTTCTGGCTGTACTGCATGTTCCAGGATCAAATCCTAATCTAAGTATCAGTTACCTACAAACAAACAATCTGGGCATAAATGCCCAAGCTCACAACCCCAACCTGTTGTGATCTGCCCTTGTTGTGTCTCTCAAAAGACAGAGACTTCCTTGGCTAGCCGCCTTACCATTTTGATAGCCACTTCCAGACCGGTTTTCAGGGATACTGCTCTGTACACCCCTGCGAAGGAGCCCTTCCCCAGAAGGTTCCCCACCTTGAAATCCTGCAACACGAATAAATAATCGCCGTCAGCCCCAGCCCAGCCTTTAAAGCCCCTCTCTCGATGCAAAGCCCCAACCAGAGACGGGGGGTTCCCCGCCCCGACGCCGGGGCAAGCACTCCCAGGCTGCCCGGGCGGTACCTGCACGGAGCTCTCCGGGACGCGGCGGCACTCGGCGGCGGAGCCGCACAGCCCCCCCTGCGGCATCGTCCTCCCCACCCGGCGGCCGGCTTCAACTGGCACTGCCGCTGCCCGGGGCAGCGCGACGCCGCCGCCTTCCCGCCGTGTTTCCCGCCGGACCGAGCACACCCGCCCCCGGCTCCCGCTACTATGGCAGCGGCTGGGGAGCGACCGCAAACACGCATCGCCCGGGGCTGCTCCCCCGGGGCCGCTCGCATCCCTAGAAACATAAACCGCCGCGGGGCTGAGCTCCCCGCGCAAAGAGCTGCTGCTCCCCGCCCGGTATCCCGCCGTGGGTGGGGAAACACGGCGTCGCTGCTCCGCCCGGGGACAGGGGGTCCGCCCCGCCACAGCCCACCGGGCCGCGGGGGTGGGGGTTGGGCTGAAGGTGCGGGCGGGCCGGGGAGGAGCCACGCTCGGCGCCCCACCGGCCGGCTCGGACAAACAAGCCACCCGAGAGAAGGACGAGTCCCCGCCTGCCCTCTGCCCGCCACCAGCCCCGCGGCCCCGGCGCACGGCGGGGAGGCCCCAGCCTGCCCACGGCTAGCGGGAGAGGGCTGGGCTCCGCACCTCTATTTTCTCGCCGATGCAGGTCGCCATGGTCGCTCTCCCCGGGTCCCGCTATGGGTTCTCCTCAGGATCTCGGCCGCCGTTCCCCATCACGGCGCCCTCCGCCGCCCGCCTCGGCCCAGGCCTGCTCGTTCCTGGGCCTGGCGGCCGCTCCTCTCCCCCGGCGCCTCCATTTTGAAAAATCCCGCCGTTACCCTCCGCGCGCCCCGCCCCACCCCTGGCCGAGGCTGCGTCTGACGCAATCACGTCACGCCGAGGCGCTCGGGGCGCCATGGTCGGCCGGGAGATACTGCGCATGCGTAGGGTGCCGCGTGCTTGTTTCCCCAGCGGCAGTCAGGGCGCACGCGCTGTGGGCAGTCTGGCGGAGGCGTTGGCGGGCTGAGGCGGCTCGTCACCCTCTGTGTCACCGCGGCTCGGTGTGTCACCTCGGATCGGTGTGTGACCGCGGCCGGGGAGCTGGAAAATAACCGCTTCTGACAACCCTGCGCGGTGCCAGGTGTCTCCTCAGAGGAGGGAGAACCTCGGTGCAGTCTGAGGTCGGGCTCACTCGGGCGTCGTGGTGGAAGACTTCAGGGCTGGAAAATCGGCCCCAAGTGAAGTGGGAGCTCCTCGTTGGTTGGTGAATGAACGTGAGCTCTCCTAATAAAAGCAACACTGCTACCCTCGTGTTGGTATCCCCTCACACTCAATATGCTATGCCATGGTTATTAATTTTAAATAGATGGGCTAAGTTTTGGGATGAAATTTCACAAAGTTTAAGAGCTTCCCTTCAGTTTGCTGCCTTATGTGTTAAGCAGAAAGTGCAGTTCTTCCATTGTACCTTCTCTGGTACGGTGTCTGGTAATGGAGACACTGTGTGTTAGTCTCAGGTGTACAGGCTAGAAGCAGCAATGAGTTTAGGTGCAAGGCTGACAGTGTGGCCTGGCCTGGGTGCCTGGCCTTCTCCTATAGGGAGCCCATGGGGACCAGCAGCTGCCTCCACCCAGCACCTTGAAGAGCCTGCACCTGCACAGGAAATGTACCCAGAGCTATCTTGGAGGAAGAGCTGTCAATTGGGGTTTGTCCCAAATTTTCCTCTCCCAGGTGTTCATTCCACTGAAGGAAGAGGTGCAAGCTGAAGCTTTAAATCCTCAGTTCCCAGTCTTTTGTTGAAGGTACATAGCTGTATTTTTTCTCTAAATATCTGAAGAAGCTTAGGCCAGTGAGGTTTTGTCAGCTGTCAAGTGATGGTAGTATTGTGTGTGGTAGACTGTTGGAGCATATACTGAGCAACTGCAGGGACTGGATTGAACTCACTCTCCTGCTTGAGGAACCCATTGGAGGGTCCTCTGATTTTGGGGCTGTAGTGCCAAGCTAAGTAATGTACTGGGGTAGTAGCATAGCTTCAACATAAATACGGTGTGACATGGTAACTAATTTTATCACCAGCACGCTATGAAGCACTGAGCTGAGAATGGCAGTTCTTTGTCTAATGCCTACTTCGTGGATTCTTTCTATACTCTTTTGTATGAAATATAGAGGTTGTTGAATGCAGACTTAAATATAAATATTAATTAGGACAAAGAGGAAGTGTTTTCTGTACTGAAACTACCGAAGTGGTGTAATTGCAAGTGCTCTTCATAGAAGAAATGGAGCTTCTGGGAACGGGCTATGGTTTGTGATGTTCATCATCAGATTGTATTTCTCTTACAATATGTGTGTATGGTATTTTGACCCGCATATATTAAGTGGCATGGGGCATAATATAAGATAGTCCTTTCTTAGCAGATATACCAGTTTCTTACTTATGGCAAGTATGTGTATGCTCTGAGGGATGGTTAAAGGCGATTGGAACAGAAGGGGGAGCTGTCAACACATCAGGCAGAGAAGAGGGGCTCTACAGACTCATTTTCCATCCAGAAGAGAATTCCTCTTTTTGCTCTTAACAGGAGTTAATGAAGTATTCTTTTTTCACTACCTAGGAGTGGGAAAAGGGCAGTTGGTGTTGTGATGATCTTGCATAATGAAACATTTAGCGGGTAGGACTCTTTAAGGGACCAGGTCAACATTCTCCTACTTGTATTGATCTTGATTCTTTACCATTAATAAGTGACTTTTTCCCTTAAAGCATCAGGTTTCGTCTGCTTTTTATGATGACGTTTAAGAGGCATGTCCCTTTCCTTTAATTGTCTGTAGCATCATCCTTCCAAAGACATTGTTTTCCTTGCCTTTGCTTTTATGATTTATATAACCGAAATAACAAAATGTTTGTTTCTTTTAAGTGTAATAAAATGTTGCTCTCTGCTCATTACACATCTTTGTTTGCACAGACAAAGTTAACATTTTTGCTGGCCTACAGTTTAGTTAGAAAATTGTAAAAGCCAAGTGGTTTTGAAAGTGGAGCCAGAAGGATTTTACATTGCCTTTAAGAGTAGAATCTAAGCTATAGAAGAGTAGTCAAAATTTTTTGAATCATTTATTTGAATCACTCAAAGGGAATGGCACAAAAGCAGAGCAGACCTGTCATATATAATTTAATTATTTAAATTTAGTTGTTTTCCTTGCTGTGAGGCTTCCACTCGTGTTTTGGTTTCTTTGAGTAAATGCTTTAAGTGAATCTGGGACTGTTCAGTCATTCCACAACTATTGTACCAGCATCCCTGTTCTCAGCTGCATTTCTGATCTCTCAGTGCTGCTTTCAGCTGCAAGCCATGCTTTTGCAAACAAATTCTTCTTGGGTCTTCAACCTTTTTCAGAGGTATTGCAACTCCCACTTCTGTTAGTCTGTTCCACTGAGAGGGATTATGCCAATTTTACAGGGATGGATGTTGTTGTAATTGTTAGAATACAGCACAGCTTTTCTTTGAATTGCCTTCTACCATGAGAAGGTGTGACAAGGGAAGAAAGTTATGAGTGTTAAGTACAAGGAGAACTGGAAGGCAAAGGCAGGGCAGCTGTTTTAATCCATTTGTGTGTTTAATTCCTAGCCGCATTATTTTCTGGAAATGCTATTTCCAACTGTTTTTTAGCCAAAAGAACTTCTGAACTGTGAGTCAGATTGGAGTTTTAAAAAAACACGAGGGAAGAAAATCAGGAGTTAACCTCATTCCATCATGTGCTTTATGTCTTCTTGACATAAATCTTTCTTTAATGTCAAGTACTATGGCGTTACTGGGCAGAGCCCTGGGTGGTGTGCCTGTTGGCAGACCTCCAAACCTACAGCTTAATAACAAACTCATCCTTTCTAAGGCTGCTGCTCCATGTTAGCTTGTATTGATCTTGCTCAGGGCTGCCATTGTCTCATCTATCTTCTCTTGTGCTGGCTGTGATGCTTTTTCAGCTGAGTGGCAAGCCGTTTTAAGAAGCTGGAACAGCTAAAAATGGGCTCTCCTTCAGCAGGGTTGGGTTTTGTTCAGTGCCCTGAATTAGGTCAGTGTGTGATTGTGCCAGCAGTAGTGCAGGTGCAGGGGAAGGAGCAGGACTGCAAAATGGGAACAAGAGGGAGGGTGAGACTACAGGAGCTCTCTCTTGGACGGGATGTGGAATTCCACCCTTAGGTAGAAAGCAGTGAGATGAGGCTAAGCAGGGGGATAGCACCCTATATTCTTTCCCCTGTGTTACACTCTAGAGTTGGCTGGTAAGACAGCAGTTTCCACATTTGAGTTTAAAACTACTGAGTGACCTTTTAGTGTTGGCTTTTATGTAGAATATATTATAAAATAAAATCATCTAGCTATGTAGAGAAATTCTCATAATGCCTGTGTGCTTTGGCTCCTTCATTTAATTTTTGTTTATCATGTCAAAGTAGCAATTAGACCTGGTCAAGAGCACTTCATGTCTAATGTGAAACACAGCAACTTTGCTGCAACAAATTTGTTTTTATGGGCTATCTGACGCCACCTGATGCCAGGTATCATTGATGAATTTTCTTTCTGTATTTAAGGTGAATTTAAAGTGTGAGGGAACATCTTTGGGCTCTATTACCTGAGCAGTTTTTTTACGTTCTCACATGCTTTTCTGTTTGTAGCTACTCTATTAAAAATGAAATTAATTTCTGGGCAAGTATGCCCTCAAAACAATATTTAGACTCAACTAGTATAGTGAACTGGTGCAGGTCCCTTGAACAGAGTCAATTTTCCCCATCCTTGATTGTTCTGCAGCTTTGTTTACTTGCATCTTGGCAACAAGGTTCATGACACTGGTATTTTCACATATTTTACCACACGTGTATATTTATTTATTTCTTATTGCTACTTTTCACACAGGGAAGTGTTCTCAGATGTATCTGGTAGTGTAGTGCTGTTCTAGACAACCAAAGTTGAGTCTTCAAAAGCATTATTGGTATATCCTGGGTAAATGATGAGTTGTGAGCATGTAATGATCCATCAACTGTGGCTTTTATTTGATAATTAGGACTAAATAAAAAAACCCACCTGGTTTTACCCTTTTCTCCTTCAATGACACTCAAGCATCATGAAGCATCAGTTATTACAGACATTTTTTCTTTTGTGATGAACATTGATCCTCAGTGTTATTTCCAAGTTGAATTTGGGTCACTGTTTTGTACAGCAGATTGCTTCAACAAATCAAATCCCACTAAACCTTAATCACAATTGGTCATTTTTGTCAAAGAAACTAAAAGCAAAGAGTAGTTGGAGAGTTTCTAAAAACTTAAGTAAACTGTGATATTTCAAATGTTTCTTTCTTGCTCTAGGAGGAGAATGAAAAGTTTGAATAAGGCAACCAATGACTTCATAGATACATTGCTCCCCTCTGATCCTTCCTGTCACCACCCTGGCAATGCTGTTGCCAAGACTTGATTTCTTTAGCTAAGCAAACTAGTATTAAGACTGCTTCACATGTGCTTTTGTAATCTGAGCATCACAAAAAGTTGTTAAACAAAAACAAAAACGTTTAACAAAAGTTGTTAAATGCGGACAACGCTTCCCATTCATTGATTTTTATTAACTGTGTTTGCACTTCTCAGGTAGGTAAGCAGCAGGGCAATGGTCAAGCTAATGCTTTGGAACTGTCTAGTTTAGTAGTGTACATGGCACTAGTGTCTCCTTCTCTAATAGCATACTTACAAGCATTTATGTCCTCCTGAAGTCTTTATTTTATCACTATAAACAAGCCAAGGTTTTATACCCTCCAGTCATGTTATCCATTCCCCTGGTCAATCTGTAGCTTTTCTCTGTACTTAATATATAGTGAATGCATCTTTTTCTCAACATGGGTTGTTAGGGCTGTTGCTGGTATTAGATTAACATTTAGTAATACTAATATTTTTCTTTTACTGTAAATAGTTTTCCTGATACTTCAGAAAATCACATTTTACTTTTTCAGTCCTGTTACACTGACAGTTTATAGTCTTTATGAGATCAGCTATTGCATTCAAATCTTTAGTTTGTTACCATCCTTGAAATTTAGAAACATCTTCTAATAGCATGATTGTTTTTGGTTTATCCGCAAATTCATGACCCTTCACTCTGTGTTGCTGGGTTTCATTTCATCTGTTACTGAAATTCTGAAGGTCATCTGATTCATCACCTGTGATAACCAGCACTCGGTTCTAATTCTATGTTATCATTAAAGCTTATTCTTGCAGTCCTCATGTTTTTATAACAGGGCCATAGATGGTCTTTTCAGTAGTCAATATTTTACACCTTTGATGAAAAACAATTCTAAGTCTTCTCTATACTTAGGTTCTAAAATCTTCCTGTCAAAGAATTGTATTTTTTGCTGAACTGAGACAGGAGCAGTAGTTCTGTGATTGTTTTCTATAAACAGTTTTTTTAATGGTAGTTTTGCTGGTTACCAGTCCAAATTTCAAGCAGTGTCATCCCTCTCTGGCTCAGTGTATATGTGGCAAGGGCTTGGACTGAGCTTCAGTTTCCTTTGATCTGTTGAATCATCTTCTCACACTGACATTATACTCTGTAATATTTCTCCTTCCAGTCACACAAGAACACTTTAGCTTTATCTAAATCCAGTTTCTCTCTCTCTCTCTCTCTCCCCCCCTCTCTTGTGAACTTTTTACCCCAACCCAGTGGAGTATCTGAATCCCAGTTTGGAATCTCCTAATTGATTTGACCCTATTTTATCTACAGTAGTTCTTATTTATTTGGTCTCTCAGATCATCAACATGTACAGTCTCAACAACTAAATTAATTGAGTTAGGATTTCTGTAGTAATTATTAAATGATATTTGTCTTTTGGGATCCAAAGTTTATAACAGCCTTTTGCGAGACGTATGTTACTGTAAAATATGCTCAAGCCAAGAGAGAAAGAAAGAAATCTCTCATGCAGCTGCCACGAGCAGACATACTCAAACTATGTTGTTTTCTACACAGAAGAGAAGGAAGAGTACTGGTAGTGTGTTTGCCCAAGGGGCCCACAGCTCTGCAATTCCATCTCCAGGGATCTCATTTCCATATTAAACACATCAAATGACAGTGACTCTGTCTTGCCTTTAGCTAGGTTGTCTCAATGGTTAATTAGCCCCACTTTAAATGTGTGCATTTATTCTAGAGTGACTATGCCTAACTTTGGCTTCAAGCCGTTTAGCTTTGTGTTCCTTTTCTGCTAAAATAAAAGTCACTACTGTCATCCTGTTTTAACAAAAATGCCAAGTCCAATGCCTTTCAAAAGTCTAAGGATATGATGTTGTATTTGGTTTGTAATAGGACTTCTGGCTGAATCAAGGAGTACACCTGCTGTGTTTAGTTCTATTCTGTGACATTGTGTGGCTGGTATTTGTGGTGCTAATACCCCTTTAGCTCTTTCACATCTTCTACTTTGGTCTGCACTGATGTCAGATTAATCCACCCATATCTCTGGTCATTACATTAGCCTTTTAAAATCTTATTACAATATTAATTTTTTAGTAGTTATCTGAGCTTCCCCAAGTTTCAGTGGCTTGGGTAACTCCTTCAATAATCTCTGTATTTGAAAGAATGGAGAAGTGGAGTAATTTAGATAATAACCTCTGATTTCACCCCCCCACCAACGTTTTATTGCTTCAGAAAAGTGCTTTGTCCTTTATTTTGCTCTGCTTTAAGTCTAGAGCCAAAACAGATGCTCAGTTTCATTTTAATAATAAGTTAAAACCATACAGTCCTCTGGACAGATATTTCCCAGTGAAACAAACACACTGCTTGCAATTTGTAGTAAGTACATTTTTTTTTTAAACTGGATTGTGGTTTGAGTTAACTTAGAACTGTACAGTTTTGCATTAATATGTACAGGTTGGTATTGTTTCATTATGTCTTACTTCCCATGCTAAAAAGAGCATAGCAGTAGAACAAGATCTGTTCTTTCCTGGGAAGATTGCACTCTACAGTTTTGAGTGGTACTCTGTTGAAACTGTTCCTATTACTGTATTTATTTAGTGCCAAGTGTTATAGAATAAGATTACTTTAAAAGTCTGTAGTTTTTCTGGTGTAATAGAGAGACGGTCAAACTGACAACTTGCTTTTAGTGGAGATTTGCTAGCTACTAACAGTGTCCTACTAAGTGTAATTCTCTTACCCAAGAAGGCACAAATGACTCAGTCGTATCCTCCCTCATCCCCTGAAGAACTGGGAAGATGGCTGAGCTTGTGAAGAAGGCTCATTTAGATGACATGGCAAAGTTTGATGTGTTCTTCATTACTTCAGATTTAATTTTTTTATGTTTGCATAACTTCTCTAACAACTGCTTGAATATGCAAGAATGCTAGAAATAACATGTTCAGCTCGGGTGAAGGGAGGAAGAAGAGGAAATAACTACATAATGCATAATTTCTCTGTTAAGACAATTAAGGTGTGGCACAGGAAGGTGTTGAAAGGATCCCTTGTCCGGTTCTGCTGTGATGTGTTAACTTTATATTCTAAATGTTAGAATAAATTATGCGTTAGCTTCACAGGCATATGCACAGGAGATTGCTGCGACCTGCCAGGGAGTGAGCTCATGCTTGTGCAGGGAGTGTATATTTCAGCAGCACTGCAAGCTGTTGAAGCAAAGAAGGGGAAGCAAAGCACTCCAAGCACCAGGGCTTGTCCTACAAGTCTGCCTGTGTGCATTAGCAACATGATAAATAAATGTAATTCTGCAAGAATTCTTCACTTCTTAGACTTCACCAAGTCCAACAACTGTCAAGAAGAAAAACTTATTTTTTAAAATTTATGTTTGTAATTACACAGTCACAAAACTTTAGAGGGGTATTTTGTGGCCTCATACCACTGAAATGCATATTTTGTTTTCATATTTATAATGACTGTCGTCTGGAGGAAGAGCCCCTTCCAGTTACTGTCTCAATGACACCACATAGGCAGTTTTCTCCCATATTCTTCATTCTGGATGATAATGCTAGAAAAATTGGTCAGAGAAGAACTGATTCACCCAAAACATAAAACTGAATCAAATCCACCTTATGTTTGTAAAGTTTTTTGTTGTGTAAATTTTATTCATTTATTTTATTCAAGGGAAACTACATGATCATGGAGGCTTGGATGCCTCTTTCACAAAATAGAATTATGTGTTTCCACAAAGAATATAAAATTTTATCAAATGAAAATTTTCTACTTCTTTGCTGCCCACCCACACAAATGCTTTCAGTAAGAGAACTGAGCTTTGCTTTCAGAGATGAGAAACCTTGCTCTTGTTATTTAGAATAATCTGTCTGATGAAAACTTGAGTGGTGAAAGGCAAAGTTTCTGTCAGTAGCAATTCATTACTGGGTGCTTGTTTCAGTCTGGCATTTACAGCAGTTTGATCATTAATTTTGGAATGTGTTTGCTGGATGTTTCCTGTTTACAGTGGTCTTCAGTCTTCACATTGTGTTTCTTACATTAAACCTAGGAATGTAATAATTGCAATAAATACATCTTACAGATGAGCATGAAAAGGTCTTGCCATTTACATGCCTAGTTCATAGAATCATTAAGGTTGGAAAAGACCTCAAGGATCATCAAGTCCAGCTGTCAACCCAACACCACCTAACTCACTAAACCGTGTCCCTGAGCACCACATCTACACGTTTCTTGAACACCTCCAGGGATGGTGACTCCACCCCTTCCCTGGGCAGCCTGTTCCAATGCCTCATCACTCTTTCAGTGAAGAAATTTTTTCTAATATCCAGCCTAAACCTTCCCTGACGCAACTTGAGGCCATTTCTTCTTGTCCTATCACTTGTTACTTTAGAGAAGAGGCCAGCACCCACCTCACTAGAGAGTGATAAGGTCTCCTCTCAGCCTCCTCTTCTCTAGACTAAACAACCCACTTACATGCTTTATCTTAAAAGGCACCATACCAAAATTGTGAGAACAAAAGCTCTGTATCTTGGTTATGAAGTTTGGAGCAAATATTATTGAAATATTTGGCTCTGACTGTTCTGGGGGAGGAGCATATGACCTCTTCCTTATGGTTATTAGCCACACTTACAGTGTCTGTAAATTTATTTTGTTTTATAAGTTATAAACTGTCCCAGAATTTTAGTGTTGTCCTATGACTCAGAAGATAGGAAGAAAACCAAACCAAGCCAAAAAACTCTTAATTTTTGGCTCGTGTAAGGGGCATTCCACCTCAGACTTTATCTGTACTTAATTCAGCCTACCAGAATGCCTTGAGAGTAATACTGGAGCATCCATCAATTCATTGCCTGTGCATTTTATTGATGTAAAGGCTTCAGCCCACAATTTTTTTGTCTTTCCATCTTGATCATCTCAATGTCCAGTGGTTACACTGGACTCCATTTCATATGCAGGTGGACTTTTGGCTGTTTGTCTTCAGCTCTGTAAACCTTTTCTCTTGACAGCTGAGTGATTTGGTACACTGGAGTTGCAGCTCCACAGGTACACACGTTGGCTGAAGCATATGCTCAGTATCATTTGGTATGTGAGGATTCACTAGTCTGTTGTTTTTATCTTTGCCCAATTGCAGCATCATCCCCCCCCCAGATACACTTCCTAAGAGTTTATTTATATGTTCACTAGAGGTTTCTTTATTCTTCCTAATTGAATATTCAGTTGCTAGCAGTAGGTTGACAACTACTTTTATTTGCAAATGTAGACTGCTCCCTTAGGCACAATTCCTTTGTTAATGATGTTTCCAAGGTATACCCTATTACAGAACAGTAAAGAGAGTAACTACTGTCTTATGTCATATTTTAATCCTTTTTCTAACTAGCGCTTGTCCTTATATATGTTTTCAGAACTCAGATCTTTGCACTTACCTGTACCCTGAGCAGATGAAGTTTGCATCTGTTTCAGAGAATGAAAAAAGACCCCTGAATAGGAAACAGCTGGATTTTGAACTGCACTTTAATGCCTCCATGCAGGAAGACAGGATCGTAGTAAGCAATGCTTTTGATAATAAATGGAGCATTCATATCTGAGGAGTCTTTTAAAGTTAAAAAAATACATCTTATGAGTATAGATATTCTTTTAAAACATCATAGGTAAAAAAGAGTTAATCAGCCTTTGCAGAATGTACTGTTTATTTTGCTTTTCTGTCAAAAGAGGATGAATGGATTTACCAGTCTTTATGCTTCACACTAGCAGTAAAGCTAACTAAAATGTGCTTGTCATATGCAGTGTAGTATTATTAGGTGTATTTATTTGTACTATAAACATTGTGATCATCCACTGAGCCATCAAGTATTACCTTCTGTCACATGAAACATAGAAGTTCTCTGAGTGAATAAATGATCTGAAGTGACCATCGCTGTATTCCTGGGATCTGAAAGAACCTGTGACATTCATGTAACTGCAGAGGCTTGCCCAGCTGCAGTATCTTCCTCTAAATGAGAGGGGCTTACCAAAAAAGACAATAAGATTTCTGTCAGTTTTAGCAATAGCGCTGATCACTAACTAAACAAATGCGGTTATGTTCAACCATCTTGACTGAAAATATATTGGAAGTGCCTGCTTAAACCATGCAACTCCTTTGAAGCAAACATAAGACAGTGTTTTCCAAAGGCAGAAACTGTAGTGGACTATATTTGGCTTTAAAAATAAGCAGCTGGATTTCCACTGCAATTAGAGAAGTTGTATTGCTTTTTACAAAGGTTCAATTTGATTCCCAGGTTGGGGTTTAAGATTTTCAAAAACTCTGAATTTCCATTTGTTCTGTGACATTTCCAGCTCAGTAGTAAACAGCATTACTCATAGTGAATGGGGGGAAAATAAAAATAATGGGATTTTCCCCCAGTAATATTCACATACTGTCAGGTTGGTTTTTTCCTGTGTGTTCCAGTCTCAGGAATTCTTTGACCAAATGACTTCACATGTGTGCCACTTCTCTTAACAAGATGTGCCTAGTTTTTAGTGAAGCCTGAGGCTGGGCCTGTGTTTCAGGATTACTAAGCCTGTGGAGAGCTCTGTGCTGATGTGGCTGAACTAGTACTTGAAGAAGACAGTTTAAAACTGGCAGGGATATCCTTACAATGTGGCTGAAGTTTGGAGGTCCATGAAGCAAGTGAACAGGCTTGGCTTTGAGACTCCTTTCTTAAACAAAAGCCTATGCTCAGCCATAATTAGTGAGCTCTTAGTTCTCATCCCTGATATTCTCTCTTACCATTAAGAGACCAGACTGGTTTTCCTTGAGAACTTTCCATGGCATGTTTATGCCTATAATACTTTATTGCTCAAGGCTGACAGACAATAGCATTGCTACAGTGCAGTACACTACAGTCTGTTTTTCCTTTCAGTAGCCCGAGCTTTGTTTTTTTTTTTTTTTTAAATTTTCACTTAAGATTCCGCATGTGGCTGCTCAGGGGAATGACATTTCTCTCTTAAGCATGCTCAGAAGAAATATGTGAATTTAGATGTCAGAATGTATGAGTTGTGAGACACTGGGAGTTGAACAACTATCTTGAGACCTGTGTAATTTTTGATGCTTTGCCTCACACAGGAAAGGGCTATGATTTTCGTCTGTCTGTCTGATGGTGAGTTCTCCAGAGGGAATGCCTGTTTCAGACGGAAAAAAGAACTCAAAACTTCTTCATCCTATAACTGACTCTGCCACTGCCATGCTGATCAAGAAAAAAATACAAGAAAAAAATTTTCTTGCCCACCCTATTTCTATGCTAGTGAAAATCCATTTATTTCAGAGAAGGATTTTTAAAATTTAAATCCATATCTTTAAGAAACAAGTCAAACTTGTGATTCAGTTTACTCATCTGTAAAACTGACAACATGTTTCATTCTTAGCCTGAGGAGTGTGGGTGGAGTTATTTGTAAAGAGAGTTATTTCTAAAGGAAGTGAAAGAAAAAATAGTTTGTGCAAAGAATGATTGTTTCTGAAATACTAGCTATTAAATATATTCTGCTTTGAGTAAAATCCTTGGTATGTCATAAGGCTTTGTTTCAATGACTAATATATTTTTATGGACATTCCAACTTCGAACCCTCCTATCAAGTTACTGGCTTTGCAGCAATGTCCCTAAATTAATGTTACAGGAATATTATGTTGCTTATGTAAGTGCCGTCAAAGCCAGGTGCATATTCTGGTTTTGCTAATTGTGTTGGACTACAATGCCAGCATTTGGTAGTCCAGTGATACTACTCAGTGGAATTTCACTGTTTATGGCAGTATAAGATTTTTTCCCCTGTATCTTTTTTACATCTTTGTGATGTTACTGTATTTGTAACTTTGTGTGGTGTACTTGAGTCCCATCTCTGTAGATACCAAGTGTGAGATTAGTCACTGATTTTACCACTGAAGCCAGGCTGACATCATACCTATATTGTTATGGAACAATTGGGTCATTGGTATGTTTTTCTAATTTAGCTGACGCCTTGGTTGTCAGTGTCTGCCATATTTGTTGCTGTATGGAATATAGTACCAGGTTCTGCCATATTTTAAGCAGGACCTGAATCACTGTGAAAACAGCATTTTTATTGTCTTCTCTGAAAGTTCAGTGTATGTTCCTCAGTGAGCCTCTCAATGTCTTCTAGATTTGGAAGTCATATCTTCCTGATTAGACTTCCCCACTCTTGACTATACTTATTTGTTTGCAGCCTTCTTTATAACTCCGTACATCACTGGATATCAGTATATGATAGATAGGTTGTGGAGAAAACGCAATTGCAAAAGCAATTATTACTAGTTGTGATTTACCATATAGCTGTGTTTCCCCTTCCTTCCCTGTTCACTGACCATCTCAATGGCAATCAAGTGCTTTATAAGCATATCTGCATCTCTTTTGAAAATGAAACAACATTTATGGTTTTTAACTGTACGACATTAAAGAGCAGAGATTCTAGATGAGTTCAGGATCCAGCAGTGCTCAGTGTTTTGCATACGCATATTGAGTATTTTCCCTCTAGAACTCAGTCTACATAGACTTGCCAAAAAGGCGATTTGTTTATAGTCAGATTGGAAATCTGACTATAGCTACAAGGGGCTGTATAGCTAGTTCTCACTGTTGAAAATAATAGCTAATGCCCCATCCCTTACAATAGCTAAAAAATCCTTTTAGCAAGAAAACATCTTTAAAAGCTTTTGGTTGGGTTTGTGTGTGTGTGTGTTCTCTGTGAACCAGAAAATATATTCTCATTCTAACAGATTATCTCCTGAGATTATGAGGTCTGTAATTTTCAAGAAAAGTAAACCACACATTTGTTAGGACAAGTATACCTTTTTTATTTTTCTCCTGATGCACTTGATGCATTAGGTGGAGTCAATAATCTCTAAAACTTATTTCCAGATGCATTTTCTCTGATTCTTATGATTGTACAACACTTGTGATCGTTAAGTGACCATTTCTAATAGAGGAAATTTTGCAAGTCAAAATAAATTCTGTGAGAAAAGGTAGTCTCAGTATTTGAGGTGTTTCTGAAGAAGATTTAGCTTGGTCTGGAATTATCATTACATTAATCACACAATCTTCACAAACCTTACTTACATCAATGAAAAGAATTCCTTACACTAAGGTGAAAGTAACATCATAACAACACAGACGAAGGAGTTTCCAATTAGTGCAGATTCTTATGGGTTAGCACTTGCATTGTGTCCCCTTACAAATGGTGTTCTGCCTTGTAAAGTGATACAAACTTAAAGCTAGAGACAGACTTTTCTGCACAGCAACACTGCTATTTGGGTAACTAGAGCTAGTAACCAATTTAAATAAAAATCTATTCAGTATTTCCCTAGGCTATTATGTCAGAAATTTTGATTGACTCCCTTTGAAGCTATTTTTGTAAATTTCGGATTGTAACTAGCACCTAGTGCCTGAATTTGCGAAGAAGCTGAATCTGCTAAGGTTATTCAGGTAGATTAGAAGATCATCATAAAGGATGCAGTCTGAGGTTTGAAAGCTTTCTTAAGAAAATATCAGTTACATTGTAGTATGCCTGGCTGAAATCCTAGTAATAGATTTGTTTTTCCTTTTTTCAGTTCATACTTCACGATCAGGGCATGTGTCTGCCCCTTTGGCTTTGAAAATGAGTTTATTGACATTATCCATGAAAATAAAATGTCACCTGAGCATAAAGATATAATTTATGCTTTTGTCTGTTTGTTTACAAAGGATTTAGATCAGCAGGTTAGCATATTAAGACAAATGACATTTCTTAGTGTGCTTTTTGTGGCAAACAGGTTGTGGTGGTGTTTCGTCCAGCAAGATTCTGAGGGAAAGCAAGACAAAATACTTCTCTAATGGCTTGTTATGTCACCAAGATGATGTAGCAAGAAGTTACTTGAAAAATCAGTTTGTGTTGTCTGAGCCAGTTAGTTTGTCTTGAAAAAGCATTTTTATGGTAATTTAGCAAATTAGACTGTGATTGTTTATTTCCTTGCAAGCAAAGACAAATGCAAATACTGTACTTCTGTAAGAAAATTATTTTTATTAAGACTGGGGGTTGCTGCTTTTAATTTAAAGAGGTTCATTGCAAATAGTGCTGTGGACAATGCCTGCTGTTTCATGCTTTGCAGCATCCAAGGTAGAAAAATGCAGCTGGTGGAAGGTGTAGGTAAGCACCAGGAATCTGTTTCAGTCAGCCCTTCAGCTGAATTCTCCTGTAGTGGCCCTATAGTTTAGAAGAAAAGGGTTAATTACAGGTTCCTGTGGAACCTGTTGTGGTTTGGGAGGGTATGGTAGCAAGGAGAGTGGGGACGGAAGAACAACCATAACTGGCTATCCTTCTCCAAGTCTTGCATTTCTTTCAAGTTTAAATTCAAGGTGAAATTCTTCAAGGCGAGTTAAAAGAAAAGCAAACAAAAATCCCTGCCACCACCTTCTTTAGAAACTGGTGTGGATATATTATAGACAGAATAGTTGCAGACTCAGAAGCATAAACTTCTTGTGTTAATAAAGCTGAGACCGATGCTCCTGACTTTTTTATTTTTGCAGGTGATTTTTGGAGAAAGCTCACGACCCTGCTTTGTCCTCCTTGGCTTGTGAGGCTCTGGGGCGCTGGGGGAAATGTTTGCGGGAACTGCTGGCCCTTGGGATCAACTTCAGCTGTAGTAGTGTTTGTTCCTGGGTGTCCTGCTGTCCCATGCTGTGGGAAGCATCACAGTATTCACAGGGCTAGTCTTGTAAAATCTGAGTCTTCTGTGAGCTGAGGGATTTTTGTCTTTTCTGTGGCTGGTTAATTGCTCATAATCCACTCCTCTAAAGGGAGTAAAGGCATGAAACTGTTAAGGGGTTAGGCTGTTGTCCTGAAAGTTGTCAGGCTGGTGTGGCTTACTACTTCAAATCCTCTTCTTTGAACTTCTGGTTTTAATGTTATTGTAGCACATAAAGTAGGGCAAAGAAACTGTTGTTTGGCTAGCACTCAGGCAAGATGTGGGAACAGAAAGGACACACAGTTGTAAAGTTATTTAGGAACCCATTTTGATGGGTACTTTAAAAAATCCTTTTGGTCAGGTGGTGTGTTTTTCTTATTTCCCATCTGGATTCAAAAGATGCTTGTAAAAACGTAGCCTTGGGAGATGAAACCACTGGTGATGCAATTCGGGGTGCTCCTATTGCTTACAACAGGAGCAATGGAGAAATGTGAAAGGTAGTTTCAGGGATAAATGGTAGGACAGGCAGGGTTTCCGACCTTAGCTGTTTAGGATGTCTCAGCTGAGAGTATTTTTCTATTGAAATGCTATACAAGTTCAGTGCCGCAGCAAAAACTATATATGAGAGAGAAACCAGAGCTTTCAGAACTCTCGCATCTGTTTTGTGATGTTTTGGGGAGCTTTTAATTGTGTCTAACAGATAATGGAGTATTTTATTTCTCTGCTGACTCATCTCCCATCAGCTGTGTCTCCTTCTTGAACATATGAAGATAAGGGCATTTTCTGGAGAAATTTGCAAGTAAAATACTCTTGACTAGTAGTTTTTAAATGTTGTATTTGTTACAGAAAGTGGCATTTTCTTCACAATTGAAAGTGCTTCAGCACTATTGAAAATGCAATTAACTTCTTATAAAAGGAAGAGCACACTGATAAAGAAGGTAAAATAGTTAATCTGAGAAAGTAAAGGATAATATTTACTTGGGGCCATGGGAACAATGGTAACACTTTTGTTTGTGACAAACATGACCTCTGTGAATAAACTGGTTTTATTCAATAAGCAACTCTTTTCTCCCTGAAACTGCACCAAGTCAGCCCCTTGAGATACTGTCAGGATATTACAAAGCTAGAGAAGCTATTTTTCAAGTGAAATTTGAAATCTTATTCCTCACAATGTATTTCAGTATTTTGATGCAAATATCATTAGCATGACATCATGGCTGTTTCTTGAACTCCTTGTGTTTCAGCTGGTTACCTTAAACTTCATTTCACATTCACCTGATGTTGCTAGAATAGTTGATTTTCCTTTTTTGCAGTATAACAGTGGAATACTTTTCTTGATGGTGAGCACCATTGCACAGCTAGTAAATACTGGAGTGTAAACCCGCTGATTTAGTAGTCTGAGGTGCGCAGATGGCAAAGTCCGTTAAGGGCAGTATTTTCCCCTATGCCGACTGTAAAGCACATGGAGTAGATTTTTTAGATTGTACATTTTTACATATACATAGATATGTGTATACATACATATATGTATATATCTTTTTTTTTTTAATGGAAGGACCTTCACTGACCCCCAAATCTCAAACCTAGCCTGCAAAATTAATGGTATCATTGAATGTTTTATTAGACTTTATTTATTGAGATCCAAGTATATGAAGCCTGGAACAAATGGGGACTTCATTAAGTTTTTAAAATGTATTGAGGAAGATGGATATAAACATCTTGAGTCATGTTGTGTTTTAATACATTTATACAGGTTATGCCGATATTTTACAGTGGAGCATTGAGGGATTCCCACTGCACTGCCAAGACATGGGAGAACTCCTGGAGTAAGCCCACAGACTGCTTCTGTACTGCTGCACTTCAGGATCTTCTCAAAGAATCAACAATACCTGAAGCCATTAGCTTTCCTGAGTGGTTCAAGACACAAGAAAACTGTACTTTAAACTTGATGTTCCACTAAATCATTCACGATAATTACTTGAAATTTGGTAATGCATGCTCATCCAAATCCACAAATGGGATTGCAGATGTGAAAATGACTGCAGTTCCCCAGAGGCAAGGCAGTAATATGGGCTGCAACTGGTGGAGCAGAGAGTCCCAGTTATTTCTAGGTAACTCATCTGGCAGAGCTTGTCAGTAGAAGAGAGTCGGCAGCTAACTGGGACAGAGAGCAGCATGAGAGAAACCACAGCGGACTAAGCAAGCAGGGTAGGGTGCACTACCAAAAAACCCCTATTTCTTACCTGTGGTCAATTGGACATACATGTCTCAATCCATGACATCAGACAAAGCTTCTTTTAAGAACACCAATGTAAAAATGAGGTCTTGCGTGGTCATTTCCAGTTCAAGTAGTAGTTCGTATCTTTATTATAATTATACACAACCTTGACAACCCATATTGCCATTCAAAAATAAATTGAAGTCTTGTCAATTTGCACATGATCTGTCACTAATAAGAATCCCATTTACATACATAGTAAACATTTTGCATACTTGAAACACTGCTTTAAATTCTAATGCTCCCATCTCATACCTCCCCCCATCCTGTGGAGATATGTTTAGACTATATAAATGAACTTTGCCAACTATGCAACATTCAGGCACTACCACCCTTTTTACTAATTTAGTTAAACCATTTCAGCACTTTTGAGAGGTGGCCAGTGGGTATAGCTGTTAACTGCCTTTTTCTTTAAAATGATTTGTCATAGATCACGTTGCAGTGACTCCTGCTTTACGTTGCTTATTTCCTTCTGACCCGAAGATGGAAAACAAGGCATAGTAACTGTATCAGGTAAGTCACATGAGCACAGTCCCTGTTTAGTATTCTGCCGTGTTCACATTTAGTTGTTTTCACTTGCTATTTACATGTTTAATAGGTGGTTAAGTCTTCAGACTTCAGCTGTGGAGAAATAAGAATTCAGCTAAGAGTCAGCTACCACACCCATTCTCTAGGGTTCTGAAAGTTTTTAGTTATACTCCCAATGTTATCCTGGGAGTTAAAATGAAAATTTACAAGGCCTTAACTGCTTTTATTAAGCAACATGTTTTTGATTACCTCTTTTGAGAGACAGCTTATGTCTTCTGGTGTGTAATAACAAAAGCATCAGAGGCAACGTAGTAGTCTATCCCCTTAAAGAAAACTCACAGCTTGGGGTAGCTACTGTAAGCAACCTTAGTGCTTGTAGACACTACACTGATCCACAAAGTGTGTGCATCTGGACTGCGGTTTAGAAGGGCTCAAAGAAAGTGGCATATTAAATTATTACAACGTGGTAGCACAAAAATGAGGACTGAGGATCACAATGAAACTGATCTCTGGGAAGTGAATTTAGCTTCTTTTCCTAGGGCAGCTGGATAGGTGCTTTGAACCAGAAAATGGAGCATATTTGTAAAATGATTTCATCTTTTTGGAAACCAGAGAGTTAACTGAAAGGCATGGACAACCAGAGCACTGAGTAGTGTAAAGAGTCCCAGGTTTGTTAAGGCGGTGAAGTTCTCACAACAGCGTCAAGAAATAGAAAAGTCTCGTGCCTGTTCCTTTCCTGTTTCCTGAAATTGAACTTTATCCTTACAGGGAAAAATCCCACTTAGAATATTTGAGAACAGTTAGTAACAGGAAGAATCTATAGTAGAGGGTGGAGTTCATGCTGAGATGTTTAAAAAAATTAATTTCAAATGCTGGATAGATAAAGGAATCTTATCAACAGGCAGATTGGATGCTTTAGAGTAACAGCTTTCACTTTTAAGTGGAAGAACCAAAAACTTCACACGGCAAACCACAGCCATGGTAAGCCGTGACTGCCCCCAGTGCATACAGAATTCTGTAGGTGTAGGCCTGCTTCAGCAGTAGCACCCCAGAACAGCAGTTCCCCTCCAGTGCCACTGTACCCAGCAGAGACAAGGGCACCTTCACCCTCTTTCTGTCAAATTGCCTGGTGAAGCTGGAGCACCAGTACAGGTTAAGTGCTTCACCCACATGGCTTCTAAGATTCAGGATCCAACTGCCTACTGCAAGTTGTGAAAGCATTCCCCAAAGGCAGTAGTTAAACAGTGAAAGAGGGACAGTGCCAGAAACAAAGAAGGGGAGAGGATTCTCCATTCAAATTCAGATACACATTCAAATTCAGACCAAACAAGGTAAGCAGCTGTACTGTGTTATTTTATCACGTAGCTCCCTTGCCAGTTTAAAGAAAGAGTATAAAAGTTAAAGGGAATGCTAAAAATCTATTTATGTTACATCTCAATTAAGTTCAAAGAAAATGCTAAAGTTTAAACTTATAAAAGTATAATAAAAGATGTGGACAGGAAGCCATCAATCAGTTGTAAAACAGCTAGTAGCAACTTACTTTAGTAAAACAAATTAATTGTAAAGCCATTTCTTGAGCAAGTCTATTAATACTCAAGACAGGAGAGAATTAGTGCTCTTTAAAGGAAAGAAGAAAGATGGTACTGGTAAAGTAAAACAAAGTATTCATGCTGTTTTGTAACTAAACTTTTACATAAAGTTGACTATTATTAACTTAAAAAAAAAACCACCCAAAACGACTGTCTTTACAACCATAGTGTGACTTTGTTTCTTGTTCTTGTGGGATGGAACATTTCTAAACATGGGAAATATACCTTGCCCTCAGCAGAATGTCTCAAGACATTAGCAATGAACACCTGCTTTTAAAATACACAGGATGCAGAGTAGCATACTACTTTTGGTTCCCCAACAAAACTTGTTGCAAGATACTCATTCTGGTACTGTCAGGGTAGCCACAGGATAACTCACTTGTCAAGTCCAACACACAAAACCTCATCTTCAAGTTGTGCATAGTTTATACAAAATACTTGAGAACCTTAAACCTGTGTCCTGGTAACATTTCCTCTTTGTAACAGAAAACAGATTACATATTAACAAGTCATATGTTCACACATAATGTTAACTTTGCCCTCCCAAATGGGATTCTTTACATGTTTTGTGTTACCAACAACCAGTTGCTATCTGCAGTCTGTGGGTAGCGTTCCTCTTCACCAGGGATCTAGAAACAGAGTAGATGCACACCAAAAAACCCTGTTTAGTAAGAAAACCTTGCTACAATTGCTTGTTTTAACCATATCTGCTTTTAAGCTTGACATATTAAGCAGCTGTAGAATTACTCCAGCCTTTATGCATTAAGAATAGCCTGAAACATTTGTAATGTCATATTGAGCATTTGATGACCATAAGCAGAAGACTTTCGCTTCTTACACGACTTTTAGCTATTGAAGAGCCTGCACTGGAGACACCCAGTGTTTGAGCCCCTCTGCCAGGTATCAGATGTCTAGTAGACAAATTCATGTGCAGATGAGGTTTAGGAAGCCAGTACTTAAGAATGCTACTCATTACACTGCTGTGGTAAAGCCACTGAGATATGCACGATGTTAAAGCCTAGAGGACCAAAGCTAGCTCCATCCTGTACTGACTTCAACTTAGGACAATTGACACTGGAAGGAGAGCCACCCCCCTCCTCCAGTGCCAAAGATGACTACAGCAGCAGAGTTCAGTTACAGAGTAGCTGCAGCTCTCTTCAAGGTCACTCTGTTTTTGTTCATGGGCTTTAAATACATAAACTCAAGATGCTGGACCAGCCCCAGTGGAGTGTGTAGAGGAGGACTTGTAGAGCAAAGCCAAGTATGCACATCTCATAGTCACTTGATGTCAGTCATGAAGATGCAATTTTAGCACCTGAGCTAGTTCAGCAGGTTTATATACAGCTGTAAATTATGCTTCCTTTTTATGTGAAGAAATGTGAGAATACACTTCACCTCTATCAACTAGAGCTTGGGTCACAGACTTTCGCTGTAGCACAAACAGTGGTGGGACGTGAAGGGCTAAGAAATGTCTGCCAGAGACAGAAACAAGAACATGACTTGCTCACAACAGCAACAAGCTTGTACAAGAGACCTGCTGCAGGAATGCCCCATTAACACCTGAACACCTAAATGCACTTCTGCAACAGAGTTCAAGTCAGTGAAGTGTTACACTGCAACTAATCTTAGTCTCTTATACTGACTTGACTCAGAAGCCACTTCTTGTAGTTAGAGTAGCCCATTCCTGTTCTGGTAACAGAAGAGTTACTTGAAGTCAGAAGAAAAGTGACTTGCTCTGGCAAGTGCTACAGTACCTCTGTGACTGACAGAAGCATTCAGAATATATAAACATACATTGAACCATGACAATGTCTAAGATGTATCAAAGAAAATTGTGAATCAACTGTGTAATACACTGTAGACACTTTCATTACATCAAGTAATTGACCAAAGATTAAGTAAGATTGGTAAGCTATGCAAGTTCATCAAGTAGATTCCATCTTTGGAGTAATAATATCCAGTTTCTAAGTTCTTTTGTTTAGATCCTTGACCAAAAGGTTTATGTGCTGAGTACTAAGGCTTTAAATAAGCTCTCTGTATTTCTTTCAAGTTTGCAAGAAAAAGCATTTAAGCAACCTGAAAATCAGGGTGCTAATATCCAGCTCACACAGCACAATTCTGTTGTTTCTCCTCCCCAGCATAAGATGTGATCAAGACGTAGTTTTGTTCAAAACAAAAGAAGTGGAAATAGTAACATGTGCAGTAAGACATTTTCAAGGGAAAGCTATGCAACAGTCCTTGTATATTCTACCACTTCATACTATTGTCATTAGCATGAGCCTATCATAAGCACAGTACGTTATGTACAGCAATGCGCACTGAGACCATTCACTTAATTTCAGCACTCAGCAGAGCCATTATGCTAGCATTTTGTAACTAAGATTGTTAGTGGTATGGGAATCTAAAGAGTGTTTAAGCTTGTATTCTTCAGTTCATATGAAACCAACAGTACAATTCTCATGGTACATCAATAAGATGGACTAGTATGCCAACTAACCTCTATTTTAATATTTAAATTATAACAATACAATAACTAGAAAAGGTCAGTGCTTCAAGTGACAAGTTCTGCCACTTCAATTCCAATATTTTTCCAAAATAAAGATGCAATTAGATCTATACTTGAGCATCAGTAGTGCAATACAGTATCCTTTCCTGAATAAAGGAGCTGAGGTTTATCCACAATAAAAGCTTTAAATAAGGTAGATTGTTGCCATTTATATATCAATTCTGTATGTTTGATATAAAATATATTGGGAAAGCTTAAACTGACGTATACAATCTACATTTGGCTAAAGCTCCACATAAGCAGCATCAGTGGAAATGAACAGACATGTACTTTATATATAAAACACTTTTCAAACTACTCAGCAACAAATGACAAAGGTTGGCTAAGAATAACTGAACATCTGAGGTGTGTACCAGACAAAAAGAATGGACCCTGTGGTTACTTGCACTATTTTAATTGAGTAAAAGAAATGCAAGATTTAGTCCACTTCCATTTCTCCAGGTGGTTTGGTCTGCTGAGAGTTGTCCTTCGCTGGTTCAGGTTTTGTTTCAGCACTGCTCTGTCCGTTCACTGGTCCATTGTGTTCACCATTAGCTTTTGACTGCCCATCATTGGGAGGTTCTGTCTTCGGTTTGGGCTTGTATATAATAGGATTACAGAAACTATCCAGGTCCTAGTTGTAACAGAAGTGAGAGAACACATTCATTTGGTGGCACAGAAATTGCATTAAACTACAATGTCTCAAGTTTGTTTCAGGTTCATCATGTCCTGGAATTTGATTTTCAAGGAGCAGACTTCTCAATGTAAAATAAAGTTAAGACCGTTCACTAGCTGAAGAGCTTCCTTGATCTGTTAAAAGCCTACATGGTAATCCATTTTCTAGCATGTAACATACCCTGGTGCTATAACTCAGGGTATTTTAAAAAGGGTTATGCAGAGTTACTGTTGTAAATCAAGAGCCAGACTTGAACATTAATACAACTATTACTCCCTCTGTACGAATCTTTTAATAGCTTTAAAATCTCTGCAAGTGTCATATTCTAGCTCAATACAGAGCCCAGAAAAACTTAGATACTTTTTTTTTTTTTTTACCTTTGATTTTGTCAGTATTTCTGCCACTTTGACAACTGGATCCTGAGTTAAACTTAGTTTGTTCTGGGCATTCATTTTGCTGTTCAACCAATTCATAGCCTCACTAATGTATTTTTCAACTTTCTCCATCTCAGCAGGATCTAGGTGATCATATTTTTCATCCTAAGAGAGAGATATTTATATCATCAATTAATATATGCTTCTCACCCAATTAAGAACTTCACGGACACATAACAAATAGGACAACATTGTTACAACCCCCACTAAAAAGTTTTTAACATGCATTTAGCATGAAGAACGTAGAACAAGACAGGACAATATTTTTAGACATTTGAAATTTTGATCTTAAGTGCATGCGGTTGAAATGCAGGTTAGTAATGAAGTTGCAAGAAAAAAAGCACCCGAGATATACTTGAGATACCAATTTCAAGTGGTACAAATCATAAAAAAGTGACTGTTAAATTTGTGTTCTCACGAAGAGAGCATTTTTGCTAGCAGGCCAGAACAGTTTTAGAAGTTCTCATGAGCAGAAGCACAACAGACACTTTAGAACAGCCTAACAGATAATCCTATTGGATTTATTTTTAAGCACAAAAATTCTGCAGCCAAACTCAAGCACCCATAATAGTTCCTTCCCTAAATAATTTGTTTCTACCTTGTTTTTGTATGCTTCTACTGCTTTCATGAGGAGCTGAATCTTCTTTCCCAGCTCATTTAGAACTTTAGGTCTCTCTTCATGTTCCATGTATCTTTCCTGAATAGGCTGTCCAAATTTCTGGAAACAGAAGCGCAAAGAGCTTGACAAAATACAAGTTCACTTCAGTCTGGGCTAAGAATAAAATGTGGCATTGGAAGAAAGGCTGCCTTTAACTCCTCACCCATTCAAAAGCTTAATCTTTGCATTTTGCTTTAACACAACAACAAAAAAAAGCCTGTAAGTTTAAACACAGGAGTACTGCTCTGCCCTTATTATTTTCCACAAAAGAGTATTTGGGACAATTCATTCAGAAGATAAACAAGACAGGATTTACATGGATGGTTCAATTTTGCAATAGTTCATCTGAAAACTTCCAATTTTAGCCACTGTTTCTTTCTTTTCTTGAATACTGGTATCCAGGCAAGGCAGCAGTTGCCAGATCTACACTGCTATTCCCATCAGTTATCCCTCCCCCAAAGGAAATCTGACTTGAGAGAAAACAGTTGGAGCCCAAGAGCTAGAAACATACTTAAAACTTACTATAAACCAAGTAATAAGTCATTCATCAGATTTCACATCTTCCCATGAGATTATTAAGATCTGAAGTATTTTAGATTTTTTTGTCACTATTAATGAAATGATACAGTGGCAGCTACTGCTAAAGCACTCTTCAGCCTTTATCATCAGAAATTAGACCAAAAACTCAGTTTTATGATACAGCTATAGAAGGCCACTGAAAACAGGAAAACCAGAGCATCTCCTCTGGAGTATAATTCTGAAAACCTGGGAAAGCAGTCAAACTACTCAAAAGACTTTTTCAGATTTTAACAAGAGTGACAGAAAATTCCCCATAGCAATTACTTTTATTGTCACTAGTGACGGTCTGCTTCATTGTGACTGTTGCAAATCAGTATTTGTAGTTGGAAATATTCTGTTCATTTCATAACTAAACCATATCCAGATACAACCTGGATGTCCATAATTAAATGTTAACGGATTTAAAATCTCACATATGGGTATGCACATATACATCCCTCATTAAAAGAGCTTTGCTTACTTTAGCCATATGTATTTATATAAATGCCCCCACCTCCAAGCACACATGATTTTTCTAGAAAGTAACTTAAAACCTTACTCTTAATTCCTGAAGCTTATCCATGTATACTTGTTTTGGCTGGTCCTCTCCATCTTCATACAGCCAGTTTTCCGTGTCCTCCAACATCAAGGTCAGCTTGTTTGAATCCTACGAAAAAAGTTAGGGATAATATAGTTCAGAAGAGAAAGTGACAAATCAGACTTCTCCTCCCAATGCACAAAGAAGCCCCCCTACTCAAAAAAAGACTGTTTAAAGTCAGTCTAAAACATTTAAAGTGATAGTGAAGGAAAACGAATTAACAAACTTCAAAGCCAAAATTTTACAAAATTATAAGAGAGGCAGAACAGCCCTAGTAATCTTGTCTGCAGGTGAAGTTTATGGGAGTTACACAGCTCAGGATTAATTTTATAAGAAAACATATTAATCTCTTAATAACATTCTTGTTATTATCTTTACATGGAAAGTTTTGCTTCGCAGGTTCTCCTGTGAATAGCAGGATAGAAAAACAGACCACTTTGAACAATTACATATATAGTTCTATTTTTTTAATAGGACTCTATTGGTTATAAACAAAGATTCTATCTTTAGTTATTTAGAAACAGAGATCTTATCTATCACTTAACTTACATTAAGGGATTGTTTTGAAATTGGTATGCGAAAGGCAGCCTCACACCCTTGAATTTATAATGAATGTCATCTGGACTGCGTTGCTGAGTTGATGACCAGGTAGGAAGCCAGAGACAAGACTTTAGAACTGCTGCTGGACATTTGCTGTTTCAACAACTGGTTGCTCATACACCAGACAATTTTATTTAGATGACTGTTACAGAGAAATCGCTATAGGAAAAGTGTTCTTTCAATACTGCTTTTGAAAAAGCCCAGCATACAGCCTTCTTTATCACCTTGTACTTGGACTTCAACAGCATGCTGAGATCAATACACGTTTAAGTGGGGAAAGAATCACGTCTAATTTAATCAATTTAGAAACAATAAGACACAGAACTGCATACACTCCATTTCTGGTAATTTTCATTTTGTTCCTACCCACTCACACCATTTAGAAGCTCATGGTGATCTGTCCTATTTTCCTACCCCCACCATAGGATTTTTGTTTTTTGCCTGCATCTAGAATTTTTCCTTGCCACTGAGGTACTTCTCAGACAATACAGAACTCTGCATGCTTGCATGTCAAATGCCAGGTGTAAATGTAGCTTGAACTTCATTCTGTTTAGTTAATCAATTCCATATGCCAAAATAAGCCCAAGAGACTCCTGCAGCCTCCACATAACCCACACTCAAAACTCATAAATACAAAATAATTTTTTCCAACTGTTGAAACACATAGGTGAGTCTTACTTCTTCAGTGATGAATTTCTCAAAGACACCACACAGTTTGTCTCTGAAGTCATAAACATATTCTTCAACAGCATTCTTAGCATCATTTCTTTCTTTCTCAAGCTTGTCTTGCATCATCATCTTCCCCTAGGATGGAGAAAAGCTTATTTAAAACTAAAAGCATTTCAAGTATCAAGCTTAAGCATTACTTTCTTGAAACTGTATCACAGAACTTTGCAGAAGCCCGCTAATTCACAATTAACCTATTAATATGTTCACCTTTAAGTTGTCTTCACTGCAGGCAGAACTGGAATGGGGAAAAAAATTAGTTCATATGTGGAAGCTGTTTGGCAAGTGCTTCCAACATAAATCAATCAGAGACCAATTATGAACTGACCACCACAGACAAGACTAGAAGTAAAGGCAAGTCTTGAGTCTGGTTTTGAAGTCAGTAGGTATCATTCCGCCCTACAAAAATTATTTCTGATTTTGTTCTCTAGATGATCTTGTCAATAACAATTAGCATTCCTGTAACATACTGTGCAGCCCTTACTGGCAGTCCTGGGCATTTCCTACTTCAGGTAACAGCAGGCTAATAGGTCACATTCGTGAGAACTGGGTGAAGTCTAGTGAAACAGGTAAATTTCACCAAAAATCCCCACCCAAAACAAAACCCCTTACAGTTAGAGGACAAATTCCCAATGAATTCTAAATTAGATAAGTTTACAGCTGCAAATACTTTCTGGATAATTATTTACAGTGGCATTAATTTGAGTGGTCACCTGTTTAGACTGCTTACCTCATTTTCTATGTAGCAGTTGATGAGATCTTGTCCCAGTTGTCTGTAGAGGCTTGCCTGTATAGGTAGGTCAATACTCTTCACTTTTGCTTTAGGCTTTGTTGGGGCTGAGTGATCTTGCTTGTCTCCAGAAGCAGTCTATATAAAGATTAACATTATTAAGAAACTTTGAAGAATATAAGTATTGCTATATTCATGCTCAAAATGAGAGGCAAATCAAACTAGTAAGACAGATAGAAATTAGCCATATGCCAATGAAGTACCTATTTATTCCTCTGATATTCAAAACCATTACCTTAGTTTTGAACCAAATGGGTGGAATTTAATTTCCTTAAAAATAAAGTGAAGAGCTGTTGAGAAAACTTGTTCAAAAGCTAAAGGCACTGCATGTTCTTCATAATGTTTCCTAAGTTTCCCTAGATACCACCTTCACTATAAAACTATGTTAAATAACAAAAGCTTACTTCCAAGTCTTAATAATATACTAAGTTGAAAACAGAAGTGCTAAGGTAGGATTCCTCACTTAACCATTGCAATATAGCTGTACTCCTCCAAACAGTGTCTCACATGTTGCCACTAGTAATATTATTGACTTTGAGAAAACTGGGCAAAAAAAAGTCTTAAGGGAAGCAACATTACATTTCCTTAATAATACAAACTTTTGTTTCGGTTCCTGCATTTTCAGTTTCCTCATCTGCTTGGTTCTGTTGTTCAGCTTGACTTTTCTGATTACTTTCATCTTGGTCAACCTGCATTTTATCCTAGAAAAAGAGTTACATAACTGAATACACAGGTTTGTGGTATGATTTAACAATTATGTCAATTACGGTACATCACAGATAACACATGGACTAAGAATCAATTTTAAGAATTGATTCACCATGTTTAAACAGCCATTTTGATATAGTACTTGTATTCATATCTTTCTCAAGTTAAATGGAAATTCTATTCTGCCTGTCCCCCTTGAAACATTTATGATGTTGCAGTCTGTCTCCTGTTGCGGAATTACACTAAGCCCTGTAAATACTCCATTTAAAATCAGAAATACATACATATAAAATGTATGCAAAGAGCGTTCTAGAAACACACCACCAACACAAGCAATAACACTAAGTTCTCTATGGAACAGCCAGAACTTTGACCTCATACCATTTTTCACCTTAACTTTAAAATTTGCAATCCAAAGTAGCAATACTTTAGTCATTGTAATTTTTACCTGCATGTCTCACAAGACCATGAAAATTAGTTTTTATAGTAGCCTCTTGGAGCACATTACCAACTGTCTTCCCTCCTTGTCACTCAAAATTAAGAGAGTTCCACTTATTAAGATTTCTGGAGTCACAAACTACATATACATGTGAAATAATGTACTGTTAGCTCTTCAAAATACAAAAAAGTATTTAAGGATTTCAAACTCTAGCACAGATGCCTATGCGGCAGTTTAGCTATGTTAATTGATTTAGGTAGGAAGTTTTTGATGATAGAGGTTGAAAACAAGAAGGCTGCTTTAACCAAATTTTAAGTTCTGTCACTTCTGAGTAGAAAAAACATCCTCATTTACCGTTCTTACTGTTCACACAGAAAAGACAACAACCGGAAGGAACTCTTTTGCCTACACAAAAAAGCTAGAGGGGAAAATAATACATATATAAACCACAAACCTCCTCCTCAGAGTTGAGGGTATCATCCTCAGTAATCAAAGGTAATTGCTGACAAGCACCGTTCCAAAACAGAAGATACATTAGATGAATGAACATACTACAAATTGCAAGCCTGAGGATGGAACTGACTACTCTTGTACTGAATACAGTGTACTAATCTTAGTAAACTCCACATGCAGTACATCTATTACACTACAGGCCAGTAATGTTACTTTCAACAGTTTTTCACTTGTATACAAATACCAGATGCAGAGCACCTGTCCCCAAAGAACTGCATCATGTTTGGCAGTACAATATTTAAGGAGTGGCTGATATCAATTAGGTAATGCTAACTGTGTAACCGCTTGCTCTAATTCCTGCAGTATACTCAACTAAAGTGGGAAAAGCTTCTCAGGACAAATTTTAAGAAATAATGACAGATAATGCATTCACCCCTTCCTCTAAATAAAGCTGCAGAGTGTCTGCTTTCTGTCCAACCTTACTTCCCCAAGGAAAGCCTTCTTCAGTACACCCGACAGCCTGGGAGACCGGTCACTCTGCTGAGCAGCTTGCAGCCTCAGAAAGACAACATGAGCATGAAGCAGCAGCTTGCCCACTGCTTTATTCTCTTTTTCTCTACACTATCAGCTCACAGAGGAGAGAGATGTGACAAACAAAATCCCAAGCTACACAAGGGCACAAGCAAAAAAGAAAGGCTGCTGAGACCACTGCTGGAGTGCTGTTGCTTGCTGCAAAGTGCTCCCTGGTACCCAGTCCTAGCTCTACAGCATCAGATATAACACCTGTACCTCGCTACTCGCAGCAATCTAGTTTTGGTATGCAGTGCACTATCAGGTTTGCTCCTCCTTGCACTAGAATGAGACACCCAATGGGTAGAATACTGTGAGCTGGCACCAAGGATCTACAGTACTTTAATACACTGGCCAGCAATGACGTAAGAAAGTCTAAAAATGTTAATTTCTTATTATCAATGACAAAGCTGCTGCACACGTATTTCCCATAATTTTGCCCTGTGGGCTCACAATCCAGTTTGTAAGAACTACCAGTACTACAGCAGTACATAAAGCAGTGCCTTAGTGAAAGAACATTCATGAAGAACAAGTTTTCCATGCATAAAGAAATACCATATATTTTTACTCAATGAAAATGAGTTACCTGAGGAAAAATAAACCTTAGAATTAATTTGTCAGATCTCATTAAGTTGCCATTCGATAGCAACACTAGATACTGCTAAGACTAGGAGAGATCATAAAGAAAAATGAAAAAATTGCCTTTTAGAATTTTTTTCTTAGTGCCACATGTCACCAGTACTTTAATAATAATCAAACATGAAGAAATGTGTTACATAACTGAGGAAATATTTTAAGGGTGGAGAAGCAGTAACTGTCAAAAGCTATACACTATGATTTACTCCCCAATTATTTGCTCTCTTGTCAGAATTACAAGGTGTACAGATATTTACAAGTTTACATACCAGCTCATCATCTCTGCCTTGGTTTTTGCTTGATGATTCAGTGTCCATAGGTGTGTCATTGTGATCTCCTTCAATGTTCTGCTTCTCTATTATAGAAGCATTAGCCACACTGAAAACACCATGGATGTTGACACGCACTTTAACTTTCACTTTGGAATTGTCACCATCATGTTGGGGACCAACATTTTGAATAGTGAAATGCCCTGGAAAAAACAAGGATTATTTTAATTATCTTTCCAAAAAATAGTGAAAGAAGAAAAAAATAATTTATGTTCCTTGAAGGGTGTTAATTTAAGTAGCAACTTCATGCAATTTATATCAACTGTCTGGAAACTTCCTACTTATAGCTGTCATTTCTACAATGCAAGCTGCAGCGAGATAAACTAAAACCTGGTTCCCCAGTTATCACCAGTTAACTGGTAATTAACAAGATGGTTTTGCTTTATCTGTAGTTCACAAAAAAATAGACAACACTATTTGGTGTTATACTTCTCTGTTACTTTCCTTAACCATCACACTAAAGAAATTACTCTGATTATCTTGAATGGTTTCTTTCATCCACTTAACTCAAATTTCACACTGAAGAACATCTGGACAATGAACAGTACTTATCAACGCTTCTAGAAGCAGTGAGCTTGATATTTTATTTTGAAACTTGTTGGAAATTAGAGTGTAAATGATGCAGACTGTGCACATGTAGAGGAAAACATTCTTTCCTGAACACAACAGACTTCTTGCACAGACAGCTAAACAGGCTACACCAAGTTTATATCCGACTCATAAATCAGTAAATAAAACTGTTAATTAAAGACCCTGAGCAGTCTACTAATAACTGCAAGTAAGACAGTACTAGCTACCAGGAATTAGCCACCATCTACAACATTAGACTCTACTACAAATGCTTTACTTCAGGAAATGCCTATTTTGTATGTTCTCAGATTAACAGAAAAAGACATGACAGATTCCTGTCTGGACAGGTAACCATCTAGTGCTAACAGCTCCTTTGATCCAGTTTCCTTGAAAAAACCCAGGCTGGCAGGCACGTAAGATTCTTATCCATTTTACAGAGGTTGAAAGAACCAGACATTAGAACACTGAACTCTTTGTACCTACTTTTTTAGGGAAGACAGATAAAATGAAGCAAGCAAATTTTCTAGGAACAAAGATATCAATAGTGTTTGATCACAGCATTTCAACCAAGAAGATTGTGCTGAGCCTTTCTAAAGAACCTAAGCAAAATGGAAGCAACCTATCTTAAAAAAAATCAGAAGAACCACTTTTCCCATTATCAACAGCAGTTGGGTATAGGGTTTTTAGTTCACGTGTTCTTACCTATTCTGGAGTCAGGATAAGGCACTTCATGCGGATGGGTATAGTAAGCTTCCAGGTCAAAAGGCTCTTTCTTGTGAAAGGTAATTACTTTTGAGAATGGAGCAGCATGGTTCTTACTGAAGACCTCACATTCCCTAAAACAGTAAAATATTAAGTAAGATTAAACTGCTGAGCATAACATAATGGATAATCAGAATCAATGTATGTTAATAATCAGCAAACATGCTAGCCAAGCAGCTAAATAATTTAGTTTACATCAGTTTATGACAAGAGTTGCAGGTTGAAGGCCTACAGGTCTCAAAGCTGGACTATGCCTCCTATGTCACTTGCAAAAAATTAAGTAACTTCACACAAACTTTTTTAAGTTAATGTATTTCCAATTATCAAGCAGTAATCAGAAATCAAGACATATAATGCAAAAAAAAAAAAAAAGAAAATTTAAACTGTTCGAGTGTATGACACCTTCCGAATTTGAGGCCTGTTCTTTCCCATAGCTCAACATTTTTCTTTATATACACATACAAACACAGAATTTTTAGTAGGCACAATACAACTTACCCTGTTCCTTCTTCATAAGACGATTTCCACCTTAATGTTATAGAATAAGGAACAACATCTGTGATGGAAAATTCACGCACTTTAAAAGCTGGGGAAAGAATTGCACACTAGAAAACAAAGACCAGAATTTTATTACATCCATGGAGTCAAATAAATCGCAATTACAATAATTAATATTTAAGTGCAAAAAGGCTACATTTCATATAGGTCAGACGGAGGTCCTGTTTATCACCGATTTTTTTAACAGAAACTTCTTATGCTTAATAGAAAGTTAATTGAACTGAAAGACTTAACTTAATTAAGGTAACAGTGACAGATTGTGCTTCCCTGGTCACTGTCAGTAAAGACAGCCAAAGCTTGCCAATGAGTACACAGAAGTGGAACAGCGCAGTCTGGGTTATCCAATTTAACAGGTCTCCAACAAGACCATCCTTCTAACATGACACAGCAGCAAATTACTGGATGTAATACAATAATTTCTGACATGGTCACTGTCACCAACTTTTGAAAGGACAAGTAAGACTCTACATCTTGCTTCAGCTATAGTACCTTTTGCTTTTCGTTAGTTGTATTTCATTAGTACAAGATGTTAAAGAAGCAATACTGAAATTTAATTTCAGTAACTATACCTGCAAGGCACAGCCTCTTGCAACAGCTTCATCAGCATTTAGTGTGGTGCTTATTTCTTTACAGAAAAAGTTAGAGATCTGTTCCTTCACTGCTGGAATTCTAGTAGCCCCACCTACTATTTCTATACCGTAGATATCTTCACGCTGCAGTTCTAGAAAACAGAGTGCATGGCCTTAAGTTATCATCAAGATATCAAAAAGCTACCAAAACAACCAACCCCAAAAAAGATGAGTTCTCTTATTATCTAGACACTGCGACAAGCACTGAATATATTCAGTGGCTAACATGATCTTTGAAACCAGCTTTGTCATGATGTGTCCAATTCAAAGTCTTTGTTCCTCCTGCAGGCTAAAAAGTTTTCTAGTTGCATAATCCCAGAAAATGCAGAAGCCAAGCATCAGTACAGACAGCTGTTCTTTAAAATGCTTTGTCCATGTGCACCCCCTTTCTGGAGCGCATAAACTCAAATGTGTATAATTGGGTTTTTTTTGGCTACCCTGCACTTCTGGACAATACCTCCCAGACAAGAAAAAACCATACCCAAATATAGCTCATTTTCTGTTTGATTTAATTCAAAGCCAATAGGGAAAAGCAAACCCTTTATATACTAAATATTAGACTGTGCTCGCAGGGTAACTTTTTAAATTCTGGATTCAAGATATGCATATAAAGTCATCTCAAACAACTGTCAGTCCTCAAACAGTTCTGCTCAGCAGTTATTCAGGTTCGTACTTCCTGTATTAGTTATCCAGCCAAGTCACAAGATAAGCAGGATCTTTCCTTTTTAGTTGGATGCTAGAATTAGGGGCAAAACCTTTTCCTGTGAAAGTCTAGTTCTCTTATTTATACTACATTAAGCAAAAATAAAATTGTTATTTGCACATGCTTTAGATAATTTATTCCAAGAATATACTGCCAAATTCTCAGGTCAGTGAGGAGATGTACATATCACATATGGAACAGGCTGGCCAGACAGTTGTAGGGAAAAATAACAGCTTTTCTCATCATTGTTTTGGTTTGGTTGTTTTGTTTTTTGTAATAAAAATAATCTTTCAGAGTGCCAACCTTTTCCATTACACAGAGTGAATGAGAGTCAATAAATCGGGGTTGCAGAGTGATATGTGCACTAAATGAGGCAGGAATGGGATCATGCATACATGACAAGCGTATGAATGGAACTTACATTTAGCTTTTCAGTACTTAGCTTTGCAATTCTAATAAATACAAAAATATATTAAAAAGATAATCATTAACAAGATCTAGGACAACTGCATTACTAGTTACTTTCCTGAACCAAAAGTAGTACCTGAATTAACTCCTACTTACTAGCTTGCTCCATGGCTGCTCTCAGAGGAGGTTCCACTCTGGAGAGAAGGGCAGCGCACAGTTGCTCAAACTGAGCTCTGCAGAAACAGGGAAAGCGTTTCACATTACAGGACAGCTTAGAGACCACACTTCATTGCACTTCAGTGAAAATTATGCACAGTACCTGTTCATCTTACTGGAGACATCAAGGTCATTCATGAAGCACTCAATATTGAGTGGAAGGTCAGAAGCATTTGCGCTCATAAGCTTCTTTAGTTTTTCACATTCCTGATACAATCGTAGCAGCGCTCGGGGATTCTCTTTTACATTCAGTTTGTATTTTGTCCTAAATTCTTCAGAGAAGTAATCTACCAAAGCCTCATCAAAATTCCTACCACCTAAGAAAGGGTCAAATGTAGTAGCCAAGACCTGCACAGATGGGAAAGAATAGAGATTAAAAATTATTAGGCAACATTTGTTTAGATATAGAGATAGCTTTCATACAGACACTAACTTTAGAACTTAACAGCTTTGAAAACAGGTTTGATATGTGAAAATTATGGTTTTTGCACCATCTTCTACACAGCTGCCAGATAGAATAATTTAAAAAAGTATCACTCAATTATTTAGTTCCTGCCCTGCCTAAATAAAATACCATCATATCTATCATGCTAATTTTCTACCATGCTGCAGCATTTACTCAGCTTACTAAAGAAAGGAGCTATTTTGTCATGTCATATTCTACTAGTTCTGTGTCATTTACTCAAAACAGAAAAACCTGCTGCCATCTTCTGTATGATTTCAGAAGACTACATTTTGCTACCCAAGAGAAATTTATAAAAATATTCAGCCATCAGTAGCTCAGAGGCAAAGATTTTACAACTAGGAAGTGAAGACTGTGCAGTTTTACTTCACATACTATTTACATTTTGAATCGTCACCAGTGGCACCAAAAAAAAGTTATCACAAAGCAATACAGGGCAGTCCAACAACTTCCCACAGATAAATCAGTTGCACAACTACAATGCTTATGAGACTACCAGAAAATGCAAATATTTCAGTAATACAACATGGCACAAAAACTGCAATATGCTTAACTGTCAAGTACTTCTAAAAAAACTCTGGGATACTTCACTTCTGCATTTTATAAAAGTTATTTGCTGTAACAGTCAAAAAATAAGTTTTATATTCTGCATTTCAAAAATATTAGCTATAGACAGTTTAAAAAAAACCCCCAACTTTCCTCAGAAAAGTATTTTGAGTACTGTTCAATCAAGTACTTAAAGAATATGGGATTTTACTGTATGACTTAAAAGATTACCTTCAGTTTTCCCTTGTTAAAAGCACAGATGGAAACCTGATATGCAGAATGCCCCATATCCACAAAGACCACATTTCTTGGCTTTTCTTCCAAGGCTGGCAGATCTTGCTTATATATTCCATAGGCTAGTGCAACTGAAAAACACCAAGCCATAGAAATTAATGGAAAGGTGGACACAATTGTAAAGCATGCATTAAAAGCACTACCAAAAGAAAGACACTACTTACTTACGTTCACTCTTTCTAAACACCTCTGCCCAAACAGAACATAAGGGTCAAAATGGTCACAAGCTTCACACCATTATGAGTTGCCACATTCCTTATTTTCAGTTTTTACTATTTGATTTATAGTTTTACTAGTATATTACCTCATGTCCATACATATAATTGACAAAGAAGTATTCTGTATAACCTAATATTTCTCTCCAAAAACCCCCACACACTGTGAACCTGCAAAGCAGTGAAGTCAGCAGCATAGGCACCATCACAAATTTAACTTTTCAGATCCAGGGTTTATCAGAAGGGTTATTTTTTGCTTCTGTCCAAGAATTACTGTTCATTTATAAAGCAGCTCATCACAAAAAAGTTAACATGTTGAAAACACGTTTTAACTGTCAATGGAGGAAACACATGTCAAGTGAAGGTTTAATGCTACTAAAGCATCATCTAGTATTTAGTATCTCATTTAGTTCTGTTTGCATCCAAATTAACATTGTCACTTGTGAAATTTCACAGATTAAGTCTCATGCCTACACCTCTTCTTTGAAATGCCTTAGTTTAAGTATTTTATAGCTCATTCTTACAAAACTCAAGCATGCTGAAGGGATAAATCACATTTTAAAATATTATTTCGCAAGAATATAAGACTTCAATACCAGCAATCATAGTGAAAGTTAACTGAGACTTTATAAAAGTAAAGAGAATTTAAATCAAGAAAAAAAAATTACTGGTTTAAACTGCTCCAACTTTACTTCCCATCAAGTGCAACGTACTTTTATACTCTACCTTAGAATTCACCAAAATCAGAGGAGGGCAGTAAACAAATTAATTTACAGAAAAAAAGAGTTGGGCCAACATTACAACTGAAAGGATTGCTACAAGTTTCAACTGTCATTCTCCCACAGACTTATGCTTGACCTGGATTTGGATTATTTTGAGAAGTTATCAAGTTCATTTCTAAATATGATCAACAAGTCTGCTTTGAGAAGTTCCATAAAAACACACTTTGTGTAAATGCAGCTTTTAAAGCATACATATTAACTAGTTAAAAATGGAGGAAAAAAAAATCTTTGGATTACAGATTTTCAAGTTTCCCTTCAATGCACTTCATGTCAAATAAATCTTAGCTCATGTTAAAAATTTATTTCACTAATACTTCCATTAAATTAATTTTTAATCCAGCACACCCATCTTACAGTAAGCTGGAAAGAAAATGGTTACATCACTGTTTTATCAAACTGGGGAAAGCAGAGCTATATTAACAGCTAACTGTAAATAAAATAAATATAAATTAGATCATTTGGAAGTCCAACAAAACCATGGGAAATATCATGTTTTTAAAATACCCTGCTACACACCTATGTTAAATAATGTATTTACTGTAGTCTTTCAGACAGATGCACGTTACATCTGATGGTACTGTACTATACTATTTTTTTAATACAACAATTGAGAATTTAGGTCAGGTGCACAACCCAACTGGATTAAAGAGATTGTGAAGCCAGCTCAGACCTTCCTGATACAGCAGAGAGGTAAGCAGAGATACCAGCTTCATTTCAGAAGCAGAGTGACTATTTTCAAGTGGCATTGTATTCAAGTTAGCAAACCTAAACTTTCATCATGTCTCACAAGTGGTGAACACCACCCTGCTGACAGTTGCTGCTTCCAGTTCCCAAGCTGGACTGGGCAGTACTAGCCTGGATAGCTTTTTCCCAAGCTCCTAATTGTGTAACAGCATATCACTTTCACAGATTCAATATCCTGAATGGTTAGAATAAAACATTGCTGTCCTTTACCTGCTGTAGTTTCATTCATCAGCTTCAGACAATTTAATCCTGCGATCTGTGCAGCTGCCATTACAGACCTTCTCTCAGCATCAGTGAAGAAACTGGGTACCTGTTTCCAAAATATAATTACATAGGTTATTACAAAATATGGACTTTTTGATTTGAACAAGTGAAACTTACCCATTAAGCAACCTTGTAAATTTAAGTACCACAAGAAACTGTTATAAACTAACCTCAGATTAATAAGGCAATCTTATAAAAATAAAACAGCTAGGTAATTCATTTTAGTGCATATTTAATTAACATTTCAGAATATGACAAAAATGAAGTGACATCCAAGAGCTGTGTAGATTCAAGCATCAAAAAACTGAAAATGTTTTCTCAGAATCTTCTGATGAGTCTTTCATCTTTACAATCATTACCAGTTTCTGAAAGCATTTGTACAGCACAAAGTCAACACAGTAAATATTCATACATAGCCCCAAAATAAATTAGTGCAGAAGCATTACAGTGGTGCTTGAACTAAACAATGCTGAATTATGTGTTACAACTTAATCTGCATCCGTTTTTCAGTTATCACCTCTACCACAGTGCCAGTCTGCAGTGCACTACAATACCTAGTTCCACCAAAAATAGCCAAAGCGCAATCAGAGCCCATTTAGAAATTGTCTGCAATCAGTTGCTGCATCTTCAACCTCAGTGAAGTTTAAGACAGAGAACTACATTCATGGTGTCTATTTCATTAGCCACCATTGTTGTGTATTACCAAGGATCTTTGTGTGGGAGATGATCTGTAAGTGTCTTTGTATGCCACAAGGAAGCAAGGAAAAAGATCAAAGCAGATTTCTAACAGCTGAAGTATACAGCTTTCCAGTTCCTACGTCTCTGGCTGACAGAGAGGGGATAACTGCAATACTTCATGCCCAGACTCCTCACCAGAGCAAGAGCAGAAGTGAAGCTGTAAACAAAGCAAATGTGAAAAGCAGATATCTAGCACTTCAGATCAGGAACAAACCCTCTTGATTCCAAACCCCATGCCCTCTTGCCCCCACCCCATGGATGGGAACACTAGCTAAACAAAGCCCAACAAAAGTAAATCAGCCAAATAAAAAGACCTTTACAAACAAACACAGGTAGTCTGCAGTTCTCAAATTGCCAGTATGACCCTCAGAGCCTGTCGTGGGTTAAGCAGAGCAGAGTTAATTTTTTTTTTCCTTTTCCCTTCTCTTCATAAATAGCTAGCAAGAAGCTATGTTTTGGATTCCTGCTCAGCAGAGAATTGATAAGAGAAGAACGTTTATAGTTATTGCTAGGATGTTGCTATTTGTTCTCAAGGACATACATT
>WKFP01014361.1:2645255-2683642 GCA_011057875.1 Pterocles orientalis
CAGCATAATTGTGTATCACCTATTCTCTCCCTCCTTCGGGGCCACTGGCTGGGAGTGGGCTGGGCCTTTGGTCATCAGCTGGGGAGGGGCATTATCACCGTGTGTCACATTGCATCTTTGTATATAGTATTATTTCTAATATTATTGTAGTTTAGTAATTAAATTGTCCTTATCTCAACCCACGAGTCCTCTTTGCCATTTACCTCTTTAATTCTCTCCCCTATCATTGGTTGGGGGCAGGGACTGTGTGAGTGGGTGTGTGTGGTTTGGCCCCCAGCCAAGGGCCAACCCATCACAGAGCCATAACGTTCATGCTTACAAAAGTATCCTCATTTGGAAAAACTTATAATAAAGGCCCATTTTTTTGATGATTCCATTTCTACTCATTACTTGTGTCTCTACCATTGCACCATAACTTTATGTAAGCTATACACTTTATGCTATCCATACCAAGAACTGCAATAAATATTATTACAACTTACAGAAATCACACAGTCTGCCACTGGCTTCTTCAAAGCACTTTCTGAAGTCTCTTTAAGTTTAGCCAATAACATTCCTGTAATCTGTTCAACTGCGAACAGTCTCTCTTCATCCAGGTATCTCACCTGAAACAAAAAATAGCAGTTGTGTAATAAATCAACTTTTCTCCAAAATGTGTGGCTTGGACATTTTTTGTAATTTTGAGCAATGAGACCCAAGTTTAACACCAAACTCTGGACACAAATAACCCTCTGTATCAATTGACGTTATTGATTTGTGCTACCTACATCAAATCTTAATTTTCAGCTAAACTGAACTGTGATTTTGTGGGAAAACTTAACACCCGAGTTATTTTAAGAACTACAACTTTATTCAAGGTGAATGAAACAAACTTAACCTTTTTTGGGGTGAGAGCTATTAACATTTTACAGCACACTTGTATGAGAGACAATGCAATACCTTTTTTACACTACTTTATTACTACAAGCCATGAGTAATACAGAGCAAGTACTCTACATCTTCCCAAACATTCAAAGAAGTGAATGAAGTACAAGGATCAATAAGAAACATAGCAAAACTATGCTAAGGAAGGCTCTGTGAAAAATAGAAGGTCTTACTGTACTGCTTATTATCAATTTTAAAAATAAATGTTGGGTAAGAATATATTTAGAGTTTTCTAAAGGAAAAAATAAATCAGTTCAAGCAGGAAGTTAAGTGACACAGGTCCAAGGTGCTCACAACTACCACCAAAGACATCCTGCACAAAGCTCTAACTCACCTTTACTCCTACAGAGCCATTTGGCATCTTCTGAAGTTCATAGGGAAGCTTGGCTCTTTCAGCTTGTATGTACGGATCTTCAAATGCTCTTCCATGCAGTTTTTTGAAGCCATGTATTGTATTTTTTACATTTGTGACAATCTGTGGAAAAGAGATTTTATTTTTTATGACCGACGAGATACAGACTCTAGAACCTAGTCTCTCACCAGTGTTTCAATCTTATTATTTTAAAGACAGACTTTTGAGTAAAGAAAAGAGGACCAGAACAAACAAGTCCTAACAAACACAATATTTGATATCAAAAGAAATCTCTCCAGGGTGATCTTGTCCAAGATAAACTAGGCTAGTTTACTCATCTGAACTTAATAGCTAGTAAAAGTACTGACAGGACAGCTTCTCACCAGCGAAATTCAGGCACTGAGCTGAGATAAAAAGCATAAAGTTTCTCAAAATCAAACTGATACAGCCTCTGCACACACTGACTTGCTCATGGTACAACTGGTGAGCTCTATTACCTTCGTATCCACCAGGCAAACCGGCCAGTTAAATTTCCAGTCACCTACATTCTGCAGTAAGAAGAAGGAAGTCCTCTTCTCAGCACACTAACATGACACATGAATGCCAAGAAAGAGGATAATATCCCATCTATTTTGAATTTGTAGATTCACAGCAGCTATTATGAATTAAGGATTTTCCTTTCAAAGGAAGGTCTTCCTAGGTTGTGAGCAAACTTAGAGGATTAGAGAAATTTTACTTCTGTTCAAAGTTCCAAATGAAGACAGTAAATTACTAAAATGCATTCCTTTTACATTATAAGCAGCAACCAGTATCTACACCAAACTTTCATTGTTCAGTTTCAGCTTTTCTAAAACATAAGCACAGTACTCCTCCCCACTCCCAATGGAGATTTAATTATGAACACTATTCGTACTGTCATGAGAAGGCAAGGGAAAAAAAAAAGTTATTTTACCAGGTAAAAAACAAGGTTTTTGCTTCTTCCCAGTTTTTTTACTCTGAATGACAAACAATGCAGAAATACTGTTCCCATTTTAACACAGGGAATATATTTTTGAAGCAGTAACTATTGCTGTGAAATGTACACTTACTGTAGAAAATTTACTTTAAAAGTTTATTCATCACTTTTCTTCCCACAGCTGAACACAAAACAAGTCAGGTAAGCAAAACAGTGGGTTTTGATCCACTTACCTGGCTCTTAGCTGCATTCCCAATGGCGCGTGTCTTGGATCCCAAAGATATACATGCTCTAAGTAAAAACAGAAAAAAAAAACCAGCTTTAAAAGAAAACATGGTAGAATATTTCCATGGTTCTCTAAAGCACCCACAAAAACTAAAGTAGCAGAACATGGTTGTGGTATTTAACAGTATTATTGCGTACAGCACCAGAACTTGCTGTGGAATTCTAGTTATTTGATGCTTTGCAAATGAGTTTAGAAACTGCAAGCAACCACAATTGTTTTCATTATAACTGCATTTAAGGAATTACTGAAAAGCTAATATGTTCTACATATCTTATCACGAAGGTAAGGAATTAACAGCTACTTCTGGGTCACAGCTTATAACCAAAGCAGCCTGTGACACTCAATTTAAAAACCTGAACTTTAACTGTCAGGTTTTCTTCCCTTCACTCTGATAGTACCACATTTACAGTGCGAGAGCCATTAGCAACAATAATCATAAGAGAAGAATTAGAAAAACCATCTAAGCCCAAGGTAGCTGAACAGCCCAGTTCTACAAACTGTTGAGCACCTCCTGTGACTGAGGACTACCAGGTACACACTGCAAAAGGCAAAATGGGAGATGCCTGCAAACAGCTCCCTGAACACCTCCCCGCCACCCAGGGCTTGGCAAGTCCACGGCCCCCTCGCAGCCTCCTTCTCCTCAGGTTACCCCTGAGCAGCCCTCTCAGCCTTGCCTCTAGCAAAGGCTGTCTCAGGTCCCCAGCCATCATCTGGCTCCCTCACTACTACCTTTGGAAACTTTTCTTTTGGATGTTACTATCACCACACCTTTGCTTTACAGATTTGAAACAGAACTCTCCCCCAAAGGGAACTGATCTGGCTAAAACCATTCACTAGTAAATAGCAGATACAATCCAGATTTCCTAAGGTTCGTATTTAATTGTTTAATGAATGCACAAAGTTCACTACCTTAGATTGCTTCCTGCCTCCTCTCCATCTTCACTACGATGAAGACACTGTATGTAATTTGACTATTACTTAGCAACCTCTTCTGCTATACCACCACACTAAACACACAAAATCTTCTCCAGATTTAACTGCTGCACAGACACAACACAATGCCCTACATTTTAAAATATGTAGTTCAGTTTTCACAAACAGCTTTTACAATTCTTCACGTTGCTTAACACTACAGTTCCAAATTACGGTTCATAATAATTAAGAAAAGTCAGATAAAAGAGCAATTTAGAAAGGGTGCAAATGGTTTACAAGACATTTATTTTGTGGATAACAATTGTAACGTATTACTACTATTATGTCACACCTTTTCAGTGCAGTAATTTGACTCTGTTGGCAGAGAACATGACTTGCAAGCATCAAGTCAGAAGCTACTTAGCCCACCGAGTTCTTGCCATGGGTTACGTCAATTGCTCAGTTCCAGCACAAGGAGATGGATGGTTTCTCCCTCCCTTGGCTGGAAAGCAGAGATGACAGAAAATAAAATGTGCTCTTTTTGGCTCCAAACACTTCAGTTGCATCCAAGACAGCCCTCTAGGAAGCACATCCACCTTAAGGATATGAGTGTGACAATTGAACTGTCTCCCCCACCAGTGCCTTCATCTTCCTCTGAATTTAAATTTTGAGCAGCACACAGATTTTTCTAAAGGTAGCAACTCTTTTCACCAGAAGGACATTTCAATCCACTCCATGTACTGTTTTGAAGATGATACCTCATAATTTTCATTACAGTTTGTGATTACATTAATTACACATGGTCTGAAAAAAAAGTTACTAAAAGATTATGAACTATCAGCAACAGTTTTTCTACAAAACCACAGTGGTGAGGCACAGCACTTGAAAGCGCCACTTATCATGAGGATTTCTACAAGCACATCAGCCTTTCTAGAAATGTGTACAGCATGCTTGCAGGAGTTCCCAGTTCAGAGAAAGTCAAGTGCTAGTTAACATCCAAAGAGACACTAAGACCAAAAGCCTCAAGTACTACAAGTTCTACTGAAATGGATCACTTAATGGCAGAATCTCTTTCCTTTCTTTATAAAATAATTATGCTAAAGCTTCAAAGATGACACACATTTTACAAACGCTAAAAAAGCCCATGCCTTAGGTTACAGGACATGGGTCTGAGGCAAACAATATTAATAAAGGATCACCTGAATGTTTTAACAACTGGGCCACACTGGATTTGTGACTTAAGAGGGCTGTATTAAATTGTGATAACACACATCTTCTGTAAGTCTACACTGCTTTTGTCTGTAGCACTGAAGTATGCTTACTGTAATGCTGTACTGTTCACAGCAGTATTTCACAGATACCAGCTCCAAAACTAGAAGCTCGCGGCACTAATTAGCCTTGCCCAGAATGAGCAATTAGCCCCGTAGAAAACAGCCAGGACTGTCCTATCTTTAGGACCTAACCCAATATCTTTACATGGCTTAATAACAGAACACTGCGCATGGAAGTGTACTAGCTTGTCCAGACCTAGATCAAGTATTTTTATACCACGCTACAACAAACATAACATTTCGTAATTCTGGGAGCAGGTACCAAGTATTTGGGACATACCCAATCAATGTTAACTACTAGCTAACTTTAGGTATTTAAATGACATAAGCATTTCCATAGGAACATATAAGTAAAAGTTCATTTACTGTGTTGTTACATGTAATAAGCAGCACAGCAGAAAAGTTTTTATGATTTAAGAGGATACTATCTTGGTAACTGTACTTTAAACCTCTTTCACAATCACTTTGCAAATGTCTTGAAAGTACAGTTACTCAGACATTAATATGAAACCTATGCGAAGTCTACTTGCAAAGACTGTGCTCCAAGAAGTGCTAAGAATTGCAAGCACTCCTCATCATAGTAAGAAAGGAAACTGCAGCTTCCTGGGGATTCTATGGGCAACAATTTCTGGGAGTTCCTTGCATGGAATCTTGAAAGGTCTCAATTTCTGTTCTCATAAAATGTGCCCAAGGACAATGACTTCTTTTAAAGTGAGAAGTATACTTTTCTAAGTAGTAAAAATAATATAAAAGAGTATTCTCATTAATACAGACTATGCATTTTAGCACTCAACTTCTTTGTACATTTGAAACAACTTTTCAGAGAGCAGAACAAAACCTACATTTCTCTGAGATAAGAAAACCAGCAATGCTAAAGCTACTATGGCCTCACCTTGCAGAAAGAGCTTTCTGTGGCTGGTTACAGATTCTTTATATAAAAGGAAACCCCATCCAGGACTCAATTTTTATTAGTATTATAGGAATTCCTGATTCCTCCTTGAAAATTACACACAGATGGAGCTCTAAAAATCCCAGACGTATCCCATAGAAACAGGAGAGGAAAATCTCCACCTACTCTTGCGTATCCCATCATCACGGACGCTGCCCACTGCCCCCCCACGTTCTTGCCAGACCTCGGTATTCCAGGGCCAGCAGCTCCGGCGGTACGAGCAAGGACAGGGTGAGAACGGGGAACCCATCGCGCCGCTCCCCTGTTCCCCCGATGGAATCAACGCCCTCCTCCTCCTGCCCAGCCTCCCCACCACTGCTCCATCACAGAACGGGTATGAAAGCGCTCAAACCCCTAGCCACCGCTCTGGAGTTGGGGAACCACACGCACTTACCCGAGATCTTTGCTATACGTGAAACTCGAATGTTACAAAGACAGAAAAAAAATAAATAAATTGTGCCTCACAAGCCGTGCGGTACATCCAGCACAGCGCGGTACTTCAAGGACACGGAAGAGTCAAAAGCTGGGGAGGGGGGAAGCTGTTTCTCGGATAACCTCCCGCAGCAACTTCAGCCTTTCTGCGCCTACTTCAAACATTTCTCCCGGCACCCAAAAACGGGCCCTGGGCCGGCAAGAGCTGCCGCGCACGGCCCCTGAACGGCCGCGGGGCCCCGGTGCCAGCCGGCAGAGCCCTGCGCCGCTCCCGCCGGGGGAGCCGGAGAAGCCGCCGGCGCCGGGCCGGGCCGTCAGCGCTGCGCCGGGAGCGCCCGTGGGCCGCAAGAGGGGAAGGCCCCACGGGGACACGCGCGACTCCACCCGCTCCCGGCCGCCTCGGGGAACCCAGGACACTGGGGTGGGGAGGGGCACGGGACAGAGCCCCCAGTGCGGTGTGAGGGGGAGAAAGCGCCGGCTGCCGGGCGGGGTGGGGGCCGAGTGGCCCGGCAGCGGCGGCCCGGGAACGCCGGTACTCACGGGGTGCAGCGGTCGCTGTACTCATTGGCGATGGTCTCGATACCGCCGCTCCGCGCCACACCGATGTAGCAGTTGAGGAAGCCGAGGTCGATGCCCACCACGGACATGGTTGCGCCTGGTGCTTCCCGCTCCCCGCCGGCCTGGGACTACAGCGGCAGCGGAGACCGTCTGGGCTGCTGGGAGCCGGCTGCTTGCTCGTCTCTCCCCCACTGCGGAGCACCGGCCACCAACCGGCAGTTACTCTCCTCTGCGCAGGCGCACTGTGCCGGCCGGGGGGGAATCCGCCAGGCGGCGGCTACCGCTTCGGCACTTTCCGGAAGCGCTCGGGTTGCGCCGGCTGCGGGCGACGCGCGTTCGAGAAAGATCTGGAAAGCGAGGGAGAAGGCGCTATCTAGAGCGACACCGCGCGCCCAGACGTCAGAACTGGGGCGGGCCACGCCCCCGTCCCCCTTAAAGGAGCCGGCAGGCGGGAGCCGGGGCGCCCCCCGCGTGCGGCAGTGACGCGGCGGTGCGCTCGCCTGTCGCTTTAATGTTCGTGTTGGTTGCAACACGACACAATTTAATGTGATTATAACCATCTGGTGCAATTACTCCTGGGCAATTATTAGGCTGATTAATACAGTCACCGCTGGCAGGCGCAGGCTGTGGGGCCGGCCCTTGCCTGAGGAGCACAGGCCCGCTGGCCCACAGCCCCGCCTGGCACCCAGCAGGGGTGAGGAGAGGCCACCCCAGGCTGGCAGGGGTCCCTGGGGGAGACAGAGCCCTGGAAAAACCCTCAAGGCCCCAGGCTGCCTTGGAAAGCCAAGACAGGCGTCAAACACAAAACCAAGTGTCCACATCTGAACCAGAAGCAGGGAATGCTCCCAGGGACAGGTAGAGGCTTCAGGCCTTCCCTTCTCCCTCCCCCGCCAACACATGTGGGAGAACTGTCCCTAATGTGTGCCCACCTATCCCCAGAAACACTTTGTCATTTTTCTTTCCTAGAGAAGAGATGTCTGGAAACGTGGGTATCTCTACCGCAGTTATCCCATTTCTTATGGGTGTCTTAGAGTATGGAGGACTGAAACTCTGCCAAACGTGCCTACAGGATGGAAAAGCTCTGTAAGTATCTGCTTCTAAAATGACATCTCAGTTTCACATAGCAATATGACAACTTTCTGACACAGCATGTGACACTGTGCTGCACAATTTTGTTCCACTGGAGAGAATGAATGCTAAACCGCTGAACTAGATTTGCATCCCTGTCAAGAGTTTTGATTCTCTCTCCCTTTGTTATTGTTTCAATGGTCTACTTCACAACTAGAATTTTCTTAGTGAAGACAACACATGCCATTTCCCTGCAAAACCTCCAGAAACAAGAGGAGTCACTGTTAAACAGGGTTGTTTGTAAAACTATTTAGTAGTACAAAAAATTAAACACCTCATTTTCCTTGCTAGTATTAGGAACAGAAAGTCAAACTGGGTCCAGTTCCATCTGCAGTTAGGGAGACAAATACCAGCTCAGGCTTCTGCTGTGCTGTTTCAATACCTGTTACAAAACCAGTTCTCAGTGATTCAAGGTATTGCAGCATCCCACTTCTGCAGTACCACCTGAGGCTAACTCCTGACTGAAAAGAAACCTTGAGCCAAGAGATTATATGCAAATACTCTCGTGTAGCTATGCAACATTACTAAGCCAGGCCCAGAAGAAATTGTGCAACCTTGCAGAAGGGGGACAAGCCATCACTGCAGAAGTGCTAGCACGTCTCACATCTCAGCAGGAGAAATCAGCCTGGATGCAGCTTCCTGCTGCCACTGCAGTGCTGTTTCTGGCAACCAAGCCAGCTGGTTTCAAGCTGGATCAGGTATCCCTGTGCTGATCCCTGTCAGGAAGGTAGACTTGTGCAGATATTCATGATAGTGACATGGAAGTGCTAAGGGGCTTTTTATTTGCTTTGTCAAGAGTAAGGTTGTTACAGGTTGAAGATGAGATTGTAAGCAGGATAAGCCAAAGTCTTGAAAGTATTCATGAAAGACTTGTTTGCATGCTTCAGTGTCATACTGATTGCCCAGTCTGTGAGTATGAACAAAATTCACTCAAGTTTGATAAGCCACAAACTTGCCTGAACATAGCTCCTCCCAATCACCTACTGTTACTGTAACAATCTTGGAATTCGTGATGTCCGAGTCTTGCCTATTCTTGGCCTGTGGCTCACATCTGATTTTTTAGCAGATAAAAAAATATTTGTACTAACTCAAGGACCTGAGAGTTTTTCACTATTTTAATACTTTTTCACTATTTTAATCAGATCCTGAACTCTCTGAAATTAAAAATTCCCTTAATTTTGACATAAGGAACTAGCATTAAGGCTCCTCCTGTTGCAGGAAGAATGTTGGAGAATGCTCCATGAAAGAAAGCATTAAGACCCTCTTGATCATATATTTTCATAAAGCAGTCAACCGTTCCTTTATATTGATGTTCAGTCTCCTCATTCTACACACAAGTAATCAGGACAAATCATTATTGCACTGCACTGAGAAAAAAGATGCCTAGGAAAATTTATCTTTCTTTGGTGAAGAGCACTAAGGAACATTTTCCTCATGTTTCACTTACTGCAAAGGATCTTTTAATGAATAAATATTTATCTGATGTAATGCTCTGCTAGCTGGTTCCAATAGCTAAATTTAGAAAGGCTGTGATCCTTCTTCTGATGCTACTTTTAAGCTTTACTGGGCAAGCAGAAGGCTTAGGAATTAAATGAGGTCACTCCAGTCCTAAGGGTGCTCTGCATTGTTTCAGTGCTATGAGAACTTCCACAGTTCATCTCTTTCCTTTAGTACCACTGAAATATTTTATAGCAGCTAGATTTCAGTTCATTAGTAATCAGTAGAGTCCATCCAGAAGCTGTCTGTTTTCTAAAAAGAGTCTAAAAAATGTTAAGGTCTTGACTAGCATGATAATGTAAAAACACAGGAAGGTTAAGAAGGAGCGTAGTCCAGTTTTCATCTAGCCTACCTTGTTACTGAGCATAATTTGCTCGACAAAAGAAAACAAAGCAAAAGGAAGACTTGTTAGTTATAAACCTCAGCAACATGTTCACTAAAACTTCCTTCAAGTGTTCAGAGGTGATGGAAAGACAAGCAGTGAACATTCACATGCATGTGTATGTCTTTCTGTACCAGTCAGTGTTAAAGTACTGAACTCTCCTTCAGCTGTTCCCAGTGCGGTATGGCTGAAAATCATGCCAAGTAAAGACAGCCCAGAGGAACATTGTGTAGCCATTCTCTGTACAGCAGAGCTCTTGGGAAATACTCTTTCCCAGTGTGGAACTCAGCACAATGACAACAGCAAATCTCTCAGATACTCTGAGTACCACAACTCTGACAATGTGGTTTTCCGGTAGATATGCTTGGTGAACTGTCAAACAATTCTAGAACTGCAGTCTCTTCACTAACAAAAAACAAGTACAACATTTTTTGGAGAGATTAGTCCAAAATCCCTATGTTTATGAGAAATTCTGCTGGAAAGAAGGCATTAGGGTTTTTACCTAATGTTGAAGATTTGACCTAAATTAACTACATCTTAAGTCAAACCCATCTGCAACATCAAGGTAAGGTTCTAGATTTAAAGGCAGAAAGTTAATTTTGCCTACTTAGTGCCTTTGTGATATATTATGCAGCTAATAAAGTGATGTTTGAATTTTCTGATGAAGATAGTGTTATATCTTCTGTTAGGAATCAAGATATGAGATCAATATAGATTTCCTGAACATAATAAATGCAGGAAATACGTCAATGATAAACATTCATATAAATAACACAAATAAGCATAGTAACATGGCTAAAAAGCATTTAAAATATTTTGGTTTGAATCTACATGAATATATGCAAATGAAAGGATGTTTGGTAATGGTTATTACTGCTTAGCTGACAGAAATCAACTTTACTGAAAGCAGTAACTGTACCATGCTCATTTCAGAAAGGTATCCCATCTGGCAAATATACTTTTACCGGAAGAAATAAAAGGTGCTATATTTAATTCAGGGCTTCCTCTTGGATCAGAATAAGCATCATGATAAGAGATTGATAAAAATCATACTTACCAGATTTATTTGTACCTGAAACTTCAAAACTACATGAATGAAACCATGTAAGCACATAAAATGTATTTATACATCCACAACACATCTTCCCATTCTCATCCACTTCTGTGCTAGTAAATCAAATATCTTACTTCATTTGATTATAATTCATGTTTTTAATAATCTTGATACTATTCTCTATCCTAGTGGTAAATCAGTTACCAGAAATACAGGCAGTTCTTAGGTCAGGTCTGAAGAAGCACAATACTTACGAACAAAGACAGCATCAACTGTAGGCCTACTGCTGACTAAGCAAATAAAGGAGAATCTGAAGACAGTGAAATCATATTTAGTCTGAAAGGAAGAAGTCAGTAGTGCTAATGGTGTTTGCCCACTCTAAGCTTCAAGGATTTTTTGTTATTGAGGACAGATTACAAGAGGTATGCAGGCATTATGTAAGAATCTGTGTATCTCCTGGGATTTTTTTGAAAGCACCTAAGCAAATTCTATACTAACATTTATTCTGATTTTCTTTTGACTTTCTGGAATACGGAGAGAAAAGAAGATACTCCTGAAACAAAACATAGAGAGTTCTTTGGAATGGAACAACTCCTTTCTGTTATCAGATAGCAAAACTTCCTCGGGGATGCAGGGAATGATGTCCTGATTTTTCAAGAGCATTTTTGTGTCTTTTATTTTGTGTTCGAGGATGATTTTCATAGCAAGTATTTATATTATTTAATGTACTTCAGATACTACTGAACTATCTAGTAAAATTACCTAAATAGGTAGCAACAAGACCCTACATGAAGTGCTAATAATACACTATCATATCCATCACATACTGAGAAATAATTCTCAGCTTGGACTGAGCTTTGATTACTGATTCTACTTCACACCTGAAGAACATCTGTGTGCCACAAAGACTATTTTTCCAACTGCATTAGCTGGGCTAATAAAGGATATTTTTCTACCCACAAACCTGTCTTACTCCAAATATCTGGCTTCTGAGTAGGAAAAAGAGATCCTGTTTTTCTACTAAAAGCTCTCATCAAGCCATGAACTAAGCACCCTTTACCAGCCTCCCACAATACTATTATTTATTTTTTCTTGTCTTCCTGGAGATGTTTACATTTTTTTTTTAATAGAGTCTCACTTGCTGTAAGGCTGTACAGCACTTCAGTTAGCACAAGCTTCAGACATTAGGAATTTTCAGAAAAGGAGTGCAAGGTAGACCATACCTGCATCATGATGTGTCTCCTGACAGTGTCAAAAGGATAAGACAGCATTCCTCAGAATGTAGTCACAACTTGAGCAATGAACAAAGAAAGAATGAATGAAGTTTGCTTTGGATTGGGCAATAATCCCTGCAAAATAAAAGTGGAAGCCTGTACGAATTCTCTAACATGTATGTCAAATCCAGCAGATAGCAAGAATAATTTTAATAATTTCTTTTGTTAATCCTACTGTAAAATGACTTGTCTCTTCAGTAATATACTCTGTTGAGCACAAATAACTGTACAGAGAACAGCTGTAACTTAACACCCTCATTAGTTCAAAATAAATATTTAAAATATAATTATAAAGATTTTTTTCTACAGTTTTGTTTGGAAAAGCTACCTTAATGGTGTCATAACATCCCAAATAGGAGGCTAGTTGTACCAACAAGCGGGAGCAGGGGAAGCTGCAATCTGAAGATGCTTGACTTTGCCAGTATTACCTTGAATACCCAGTGTCTGGCACACAGATATCTATTCCTTAATAGATATTTCTCTGTACTTTACTTCCCTCAATCTAAAGGTTTTAGTAATTATTTTTTTTTTTACAGCTAATCCAGCTAAGCAAAACCTAATGCATGCAACCATATCCCTAAGCAGCACAAAACATGTAAGAAAGTATCCAAAGACCCTGAGCTTCAACAATGGATATGCTACTTTGTTAAATACTATACTTCCAAAGACATTGATCTTGAGTGCTATCCATGGAATGTTTCTAAAATTTGAGTCACAAGCACATACACATGCAAGCCATCTGGAAACACTTCCAGGAGATTGAAACGAGATTTGAAGAACTATAAACACTCTGTTATTTACATCATGTAAATGTTTTACTTTTTCCACTGTAAGAAAAGAAAGAAAACAGCAACCTTAAACTCTTTACATACAAAATGACGGTAAACGAATAAAGACAGCTTAAGAATTTGTATGCAATACAAGGAGATTGATCAAACTTTAATGACTGGCAGCATTCCTCCTGGTCAGCACCACCAGAAAAGCCTGTAGCAAGAAAAGTTTCTGGCACTGCAGTAAAAAAACTGTCAACAAGAGAAAGCACAGAACATTGGATTTTTGTTTAAATTATCAAAACCTAACCAAGAAATCCTAAAACAGATAACTTAAGACAGGCACAAATAAACCAGATATTCCAGCTATTTTCACATGAAACAAAGGAGATATGAAGAACTTATTTTCCGTTCTGCTGATATGAATCAATTTTATGTAATTTGTCAAATGCCAATATCAACATTTCACATTCCAAGACCAAGATTTCTTGTAATTAATTCCATGGGGTTAGACCCGTGGGTCTTTTAAGAATACATCCAAGTTAAGGACTTTTCCCACGTACACAGAATTGCAAGGTAAAGCAGCATAGCCCAGAAGTGTAATTGCGTTTTTGAGCTGTAGCCTAAAACTTTTCCTTTTCTGATGCATTGTACTAAACTAAGTTCTTAAAGTGCTTTAACTATTCATAAGTATGTTTCTAGGTAGCAAGAAAGTTTTCAGAGTGAAGCAGTACTTATGTAAAGCAGTAATATGCACTTGAATATCCGTAGGCTTTTTCTGTCACTAACATACTAATGATTATCAAGAAAATAACGTGAACAACAAAAAAATAAATGAAAGAGACTCTTCCTCGAGGGACACAACCCAAGAACCTTGCACATTAGAATAAAAGCAGCTGCGATTTCACGTGAGTGAAATTCTGAACATAAAGGTTTGTGAGACTACAGTACGTTAATGAAATCTTGACTGTGAAAAAGTTACTTGACAAAGCCCGGAAACAGAAGTGTCTTGAGTCCAAGGTTTTTAATATCCATCTTAATACTTGGATCAGTTAATTCTGGCGGGCCAACCCGCCACAATTCCAAAACAATTACATATTCTGAACAAAACTGTGAGAATTCTGCAGTTCTAAGCAGTTATTTACATGCACCTCACGAAGTTATTAATCCTTAAAGATCAAAAACCAGATTTAATGGCCTTCAACAATAAACTACACTGCAAGCCATGCTCACTGTTCCTCTTATTATAAAATATGCTCATTACAAAATCCTATCAATATGCCACCACTAATTACCAGCCATGTTGAGAGAAACAATTGCACAGCTCTTCGCCAGATCTAGTTTGTTTATTAAAAGAACTAATATGCAAAAAATTATTTGCTTGTTTTTCTTTATCCACTTTGGACGTGAAAAATCTGTTTGCATTTGTCCTTAAAAGCAGAGTTTAGAGCCTGCGTTGGGAAATACGTTACAACATTTGCCAAACTGCCACACCAGAAGCTGAAGAATCCTACAGAAAAAGAAATGAATCTTTAACATAACATTTCCAATCCTTCTATTGTTTTTTACTTTGGTACATAACAAAGGCTGAAACTGTTCCTTTTCAAGTCCCTTATTTTTCAGGCACTTGTTATTGGAAAGCTGGATTTATTCTGACACTTACCAACACATATGCATGTGTGTTAGCACAAGAAAATCTAAAACTGCAAGTGAAACAGCAATAAAGCTGAGAAATGTGTAAGATTTTCAACTTCCTTACTTCATACATTTCTAAGACTAAAAATACTTAAGTAAACTGCAGTCCAGCAACAGAATAATATTTCCCAGAACTGCAGAAATTGCTTTCCTGCAGTAGCCTGCCGGTGCATTTTTGCTTCCACAGGGGGTGCTCAGACTCCATATTAAACCAATGATGAACTGTTTATATAGGTATCAGAAACTTAGTAGGGCTCTCACAATTATCTTGTTTTTCTAAGTAAAAAAAAGAATCTCTTTGGACACTAAGGTAAATACGTAAGCTAAATGGAGCTGAGGAGGCAATGCAGGAGCAAATCTTATGTGGATTATGAGAAAAAAAAGTATGTGAAGATGTTCATAGATGTTGGACTGGCTGACTGTGTTCGACTTTGATCTCTGTAACGCATAGCCATGCTCTTCAGTCAGACATCTGAATTTTCTTGTGTTATTGTGGATGAAGGCAAAGACTACTTAATGACAAAGAAAACTCAAAACGGGGTTTTCATTTATTTTGATCATGCTTTCCTATGCATCAACATGAGGATGCCAAATAAATGCTGCTTCTGCAAAACTATCAGAAGAAAAACATTAAAGGTGTTTTATATTGTCCACAAATACCAAGGAGCATGAGAAAGGGGTAGGAACCCCCTCCATGAGTATCCATACTCCTTTTTATGCCAGTGGCCCAAAATGGATGCTCCATCGCTGTTGCTTCAAAAGTGTTTCTGAAAGCTTTTGTTTTTACAAGGTTTGGGAGACAGGAGAAGGTGCAGGGGACAGGGGCGCAGCCCAGGGGAGGGGGCACCTGGGGGTCCTTGCCTTGCTCCCTGGGGGTGCACAAGCAGCAGTTGGACCGTGCCCTTGTACTGCTGGTGTGCCCAGGGCTGCTCCGACCGGGCCCACACCTGCAGCAACAGCTTCACCCGCTGCACCGAATCGCACATCACTTCACACATGGGAACAAATCTAAAGCCTTATTGATGTAACTCAGTTCTGCATGTCTCAAACTGAAATACTGTCTATTTCTCATCTTTTAGGAACTAGACATTCTGGAGAACATTGATTAACAAAACTTCAATGATATGCTTAAACTTAAGGTGTAAGACTTCTGCTGCTTACAATTAAAGCAACTGTTGAGTGATTCAAGACAAGCTGTGAATCACTCTGTGAAAGTGGGCAGTTATAAGCATTTGATTTACTATTTTAGAACTACTCTGAACAGTGTAATTTACTAGTGAAAACAAGATCTAAAGATCTGATCATGAGAACCTATGAAACTGAATTTACTTTCCTGAATAGTTAAACTTTTTGATTCCATTGTTTAAAATGCAACTTTAGTCATGCATTTTATGAAAAGCACTTGTGAAAAGCAAGTAGAAACAGGAGAAAAAAAAAAAAAAGCGCACTGTTAACATGGAACATGATGAAATGCTATGCAGATGACCAGATCTAAATGTGTTGGATGGGACTAAAAAGCAGCCCCCCCCAATCTTACTTTTTAAACTAAATCTGTAGTAAAAAACACTGTAGGAGCAGCTGGTCTGCAGATTACAAACCTTTCAACAATTTGTAGGAAAACAGAATTTCACAGCAGAATTCTGATTTTGCAAACATCTTGCCTTATACAGCGGTAATTTTTTTAAATATCCAGCCGTAAATTGTACAAGACCTAGCTAAACAAATATAGTTTAAATAAAAAAAAAAGAGATATGTTAAGTACAAAAAATAGAATAGCACTCTGCTGGGCTTTGAAAAATATACATTTTTTTATTATGAAATTATGAATATAAAATTAGCTGAGTCCATGCATGTCTTAAAACCATAACCTCCCTGCCCTCCCTGCATTTTAACAAATATAAGTATTATTTACATTTAAAACTCATGAAGTAAAACATCAACCACACTACCGTCCTCAAGTGTGCAGACCATACTGACAAAAATGATAAGCCATTAGTTTTGTGTGCCTAAGTGCCATGAATTGGCTAACGAATTTCTTTCTGTTTTCATTAACACAATCTTTTAAAGTAGTCAGTTGATGAAGTCATTAGAATAATCACTGAAGTTTTACCTGTGTCATGCCACAAGGTGGATTTATTTTTTATAAAAGCATTTCAAAGATAGGTCACGGGCAGGCACCACAACTGAGTTAGTTTCTCTTTATATTGAGGAGACGACAGCACCCTGCAGGATTCCTGAATGTTCAGGAAGCTCCTCTATGTTGCTAAACCGAAGGAGAGTTTAAAGGCCAGTTCAACAGCAGCTTCTGTGACTGAGTCATGAAAACAGACGTAGCACTCCTGAGGTTTTGGATGTAGAATGAGTCTCCTTGGGAAAAAGGAGAATAAAAAAAAAGAGCTTTCAGTAAGATATTAAGAACAACGGCTGTTGACAGCTAGCAAATATCTGTGGCTCTCCCAAACTATTTTAATTCTTTCAATACATTAGATTTTTAAATCAAGTTATTCTCTGCTCAGTTTTCTCACGACTGTGTATGAAAAAATTCTTCAGGTTTTTAGTATCTATTTGTATGGTACTGGTGTGTTTGCAGTAATCCAAGTTTCTGGGATACAAACTGCAATCAAGGTACTTGGGAGCAAGCCCCGGTGTTCACATATTTCACACCTCCCACTAGCCCAGGTTGCTCAAAGCCTCATCCCACCTGGCCTTGAACACTTCCAGGGATGGGGCATCCACAGCTTCTCTGGGAAACAACTACCACTGCTCACCTTACTCCTTTGTATCACTGAATCAGCATTACGCATGGAGGCAAGACAGGTGGGATTTACTTGCAAAGAAGGGAATGGAGCAGTGGGGAAAGACTGTGAGGAGCACAAAGAAAGTGCAGGGTATTAAGAGTATGGTTATAGCACTTTAGCACAGCTGCATAGCACAGCGCAGCACTGTAAAGGATGCCAGCTCTGTGGTGGTAACACCCCAACATGGTGCTCCCCTGAGTTAACTTCCATATGTTTTACAGCAGGTGGAACATCTCACCAATACAACTTCCCAGATCCCAATCACAGCTACCTCAGTCAGTCAGCTCCAGTATTTCTGTGAGTGATACAGTTGAACTTATTCTTAAAAAATTACAGTAGCACGTTCAAAATGGAAAAATTTGGGAGAAACACATCACTTTGTCTTTAAACTCACCCCACAACCCAGTAATTCATGGTTGGTGGTGGTTTCTTCTGATCAGTCCAGTTATCAGGAGAGCACTCAAACAAAACTCCATGTTCTCTTACTAGATCTGGGTCTTCAGCTTCTTTACTAAAATCTGAAGTCCCACTACCTGCTTTCTTCTTTTTCTGTAAAACAATTGCTGAAATGTTAGTACAGAATTAAATATTTTTACACAAACTCTAGCAAATACAACTATAATGTGATTTCTTCAGGAATCTCTGATGAATGATACTGCCTCCAAAAAGCCAGACTTAGAAGATACAGCTAATTTGCTTACACGGTTCTTTTCTTCACACTTTTGTTACTTTGGCCTCAACAGGCTTTTTCATTGTTACGCAACTTGGAGGTAGACACATGCTCCCTTTTTTGAGTGTTTTTTTTTTCCCTTCTAGCTGAACACCCATTTCTCTGATGAGACATCTGAGATAATACAGCTTCTTTTAAAAAGTGTATTACGACAGCTAAAGCTCTCATCTTTGTTTCTCTGTGCGTCTTCCTAATTAAGAGCTGTGATAGCAAAAAGCCTATTGAATAAACTTGGCCAGGCAGGAATTTCTTTTTGTAAATAAAAGGTTGAAGCACTTTGTTCAGAGCGTTCTCTTGCTCTTACTCAGTATGAGTACACAAGATGTATAGAAAATAAAGACATTTTTGTGTTTCATTGACTTTTTAGGGCTATGTTTTGTGCAGAGCTTTGGAATAAATCTTGTCAAAGTTCCAGATGTTTCTCACTGAACACCTGGTACCTGTTTGGTTACATGCACAAAACCTACTTTTCTCTCTTTGCTCTCTCTTGGTGCTCAACACTCCTGTGAGTCTAATAAAGCCACAGTGTCTTTCACCAGAAATGTGAGGGGCAAAGAACCAGAATGGACATGGAGATAAACACAGGAGGAATTTTGGAAGGGTTTGTTAGTAGTTTAACTCTTCTCCCACTGAAGTCAAAGGAAGTTTATTACTCTTTTGTAAATGCCTATGTAATAATGAAAAAACAAGCTTTAAATCTTTTTTTTCTTTTTAAAGTGTGAGAAGTGACATGAGATTATAGAAAATAATTCTAAAAGAGAAACTTTGTTCTGCAGCACATGTTCATCAATTATTTCTGATTTTCAGAGCAGAATGAACCCAGCTGCTGATTACCGTACTCGCATCTGAAGAAGCCAGAAAAGCATGTGCTGAGGTAGCTGTGGCCAAAACAGAAGCTTTGACTTTCAAGTGTGAGTTTTTCACTTTTTATGAGCTACACCTAACGGCTGAATGGCTTCTTTACTTTTTTTTTTTGCTGTTGTTGTTTGAACTATAAACTTTTTTTCTAAGAGTTGTAACCAAAGGCAATTTGATGATAAGAAATATTTGTGTATCCTCTTTGCTTGCTTCTGGGTTTCTACATCTCCCAATAGCAGTCATTCCCCCCAAACACACGACTCATTGCTGAAGTCCTACTCAGCCGATCCTCAGTGTCATATGAAGCTGACAGAACAATCCACTAAATTAACCGCTTTTTCTAACACTTAAAAAAAAAATCCTACACGATTTACAAGGCACATCAGTCTAGCCAGAAGCAACTTCTTTGGTAGCTTCAAGAAAACATTAAGAAAAAAAATATACTGCTATTTGCAAAATGCGTTCATTCAATTTGTACGGTTATTTCCTATTTCTCATTTAATTCACTTAGATTCTTACTTTAGGATTTAAAAAATGCAGTTGATAAGACAGCACTACTTGGGTTTATATTTAATTATTTATCTTTTCCAAAAGGACTAAACAGGTCACAAAATTAGAGATGAAATGTTACCCTAATTTGATTCATGTTAATAAAAATAAACTGTACAATTAACAAACAAGACTTTTAACAAAATAAAATGTGCATTGAACACAAAATGTCTGATCCAAATGGAGTGTTTCCTAAATTGATTCTTATACCTATTATTTTGATTTCTATGCTACTACTACCATTTTACTCCAGAAGGATTAATTGGAGTAAACAGAAATTTTTAATCAAATGCTAAGCAGTACAGTTGCTGACATCAGATCTGTCCATTTTTAAGTCCAATGTAAATACCAAGTACCCACATAAAGCTCTGGCCACTACCATCAGGCTTCACCCCAAGTCTACAGCAAGACTTGAATTGTTATCTTTTGTAAAAGGGAAAAACCTTACCTATTCTGGCATCCCACCTAATCTAACGTCCAAGAGATTTGTCAGCATAATTAAAAGGAATCGATTGTTACAGCCAGCCTTCTAGACAGATACCCATGTGAACAAACAATTACAGACATTAATGGATGGCAAACGTATAAACAATCTTGGGTAGCGTAGAGACCAAAGACTAAGAATGAACGACGCTCTCACTGTCAGAGGCTCTCTTCAGATTACTGTTCACAGACTCTGACAGGACAGTGAGGGGGGACTGCACTGTCACTGCTCATATGAAACATTTTCTATGAAAGAAGAGGGCTAAAATTTCTTTTTGCTGACAAACTGAAATCCTCTCCCAGCATTGAAATGGCTAAAACCTCCTCTTTTGCTACTTACAGTTCTTGAACACAGTGCATGAAAGTTTTGTCCAAGGTACAAACAAGAGTCCTAACATCTAACAGAATAAGAAAATACTCTACTGGAGATATGGAGCAGTTATTCTGAGGGTATTTTTGGTGGGAAAGAGAGCCGTAATTGTATGCATATGTGGTTGGGTGGTCAGAGAAAGAACCTGCCTGTAACAGGAACAATATCAGGAGCTTTAAAACCAACCACACATGTACAAATATACTTGCTAGTGACCTATTTAAACTATCAAGTGAAAACAATCTTGAAATTTTGAGTTGAGAATGTAAATAGAAACACAGAAAACAAAGCTTCCATACTTCTTTCCTCATGGACTGCTGAAAAATTGAACGAATTGAAAGACAGCAACGATGGAAATTCTCAATTAACTGAGGGTGGATGGACCCACCGAGCTGTGCTACTTCTTTGTGAGTTGGAGTAATAAATATTCCTTGCATCGTTTCCAAAGATAGATAGTGGAAGAGGGTATTCTCAGGACCAGATGTCAACCTTCAAAAATAGAAGAATTCATTTAACATTGTAATAATTTTGAAAGAAATTTCAGCTAAAAAACATATACTTTTGTCTCTTAAGACAGAATTTTTTTTCCGGTAACTACAATAGAGCACAAAAATGGATACAGACATTCAAAAGGTGCCTATTTCTACACCAAGAAAATCCTGCCAATTTGGTCTGTTAATACTCAATTTAAAACCAAACCAAACCAAAACAACAATGGTACTAGTTAGATATTGCACTTGCATTCTCAAAAATTCTCACCAAAAAGAAAAGGAGAAATAAAACCTTTGGGAGGGGAAAAAAAAAAAAAAGAAAAAAAAGGAAAGCTGTCTTTAGAGCTCAAACAAAACACCAGAGCGGACTGTGCTGTCACAAGCAACAAATGGGAACTGAGAACATCATGGCTTCTTTGTCTTGTCCTTTTTACACCTACTGAGAGACACCTGGGTGGCACAAGGTATATGCATGGTCCGAAAACTCTCTTATTTTAAGTTCCAAGTCGCATATATGTGAGACGTGTACATTCTACTAACACATTCTTGAGAAAGTCATCTTTTCTAATTAAGCTCTCCATTTAAGAGCTTCACTTTTGAGAAACCTTGCATAGCAAAGTTTCGGTCAGATTAAAATTATGCAAGAACTTCTGCAATGTGTGCATCTTCAAAAAACAATCCAAGTATGGCCTTAAAGATGAAATAATAAAAAATAATTTCTTACTTGATAGCGTTAAGAAGTTCTGTATCTTTCTCTGAAAGGTTCTTTTTGAGGTTTCCTAAATGAAATGGATTTGGCAGGGTATGTCTTTTTCTCGTGACCTGAAAAAACAGATGGATGAACTAACAGAGAAAACACAGCTAATAAAAAAAAAAAAAATCAAACCAGCAAATCACCTACTTAGAAGAAAATAACGCAACATTTTTTTAAAAGGCCCAAACAGTTGCATCAACTTATATAAATGTACTTTATAGCCTATTTTAGACTAAAGCGTACTAGAAGCAGTTGTACAACTGTACAGCAATTTGTTCCAATAACTTTTGTTTATATCATTATTATTTTGGGGATATTTTTCAAGTATTTCTGGTGGTTCCAGTGCAGCTGTGCCCACTTCAGTCATGTGAAAACCCCAAATACATACAAGCAATGATAAAAAAAATGCAAGGGCTGTGAGGCTGACCCAGAGCTTCCCAAGGCAACAGAAGTATTTTCTACCAAATTCAGGGGCTCTTAGATTTACTTTTTCATAGTATGCTTTTTTTAAAATAAAGAGGTAACTTTAGTGAGTTATTAGAAGAATTGCCACCTTCCCCAAGCCCACCAGAACCTTATAAATTCTCTTTGTTTTTGTTCTCAGACCTGATCCACTACAGATTGTGGATTACTGCTTTCATCTTCCGCAGGACCTTCTTTACTGTGGTCAGGTCCTCCACTGTTTCTCGTAGGACTTGGCTTACGTGTCATTAAGGAAGAGTCACCAAACAGGGTCCTTTTGCTTGCTGGACTGGTTACTGATTTGGGAGCATTTTGTAGCTTGCTTAGGATGGGTGAGGTGGTCAAGCTCTCCAGTTTGTCACGTGTTGCAGGAAGGAACGAGTCAGCACAAGCTAAAGGTGGAACAGAAGGAGAATCTAGCCTTTCCTCTATGCTGGCTGCGGTTCCTTCCAGTTGCAGTATGGTGGCTTTGACCTGATCTACATATATACAGTCTGGTCCTGGATTCCCAATAGCTTTTGATGCACAGCCTCCTGCCTCTAGCAGGACACACAGCATGAAGTGTCTCTGTAAACAAGGAGGCAGCAACGTTAGCTTTTGATTTAAAATACAGTATGTGCTGTATTATATCTCATCTGTTACTTGGGCAAGATACAGCACTATATTCAACATTTCTTCCTCATCTCCAGATCAGTTATTTCTTTTTTCTAATAAAATCATGTCCAAGGTAATCTTTCTGTTATCATGTTATTTAAGTTAATCATGCAAACATACAAGATATCATTTACATGCCCACAGTAAAAAAAAAAAAAAAACACAACACATTTCTGGAGTGAGTTGCCTGAAAATCATGAAAGGAAAAACATTTTCAACCAAAGCAAAAAGGCATAAAAATAACAAAAAATTATACTTAAACTTGTTAGCTTTTCAAATGTAAAAATAATGCTACTCTGTGAGAAATTCTATCCCGTCAAACAGCTATAACACAAATATTTTGTAAAACTACTAAATAAAATGCATGGAAAGTTTTGATCTTACTGAAAAATAGACAACAATCAACAGCGAAACAGAGCATGAGGGAAAAGGCATACTAGAAATGTTAACTTACCAAGCCAACTATAAGTAAAAAGTATCTTGCTTCAGGTTCGCTGTATCCTGTAAAACTTGAAACTTCACATGGCTGGATATGATGATGTGGAAATACTTCCCGCCATATCACTAACTGACCAATCCTCTGTTCTGCTGCCAAGGGTAACAGACAATAGTGCCGACAATATAGACCTATATCAATAAGATCTTCCTTTGGCAAGTGATTACCAATCAAGTAACCCTTAATTAAACACAGAAAAGGAAGTGTATTCAGTAAGAAATACAACACCACCACTTATCACTTAAGAGTACTTTTCATCTAGAGACAGCCATGTTCCACATGCATGGAGATTGTACGCTTTCTGGACAGAAACTTTTTTGGTACACAGTTGTACAAGAGGTAACACTGAGCTTTTGCACCACATCTGAAGAACCAAAATACTAAAATATAAACAAATAAAACATCAGCACATATGCAAGTTATCAAAGGCGAGCTGGGAAATACATGGCTTTAATAGCTTGCAGAAAACCTACAGAGTTAAGGTGCTTTAATTCTCATTTCCTGCCTACCAAAAATACTGAGCTTTCACTGGAATTAATAAACTTCCCAAAGACGACTCGTACTACAACAGTGTTTCTAGCAGCAAAGATTGCAGCTGAAGTGCTGTCATGGTAGATACTGCGCAGTTCCACTTGGGCTAACAGTTTAGGCTCATAACACTCGAGACACAAAGAACAACTGCATGACAAAATCTTCAGAGCATAAGTTTCCTTAAAGAGGAGGCTGTTATCTTCCTCTTTCTTTATACTATTAAATGTAGATAGTGTATTAACAAAGAGGCCAAAGTGAAAAAAGCTGTTAATCCAATTTCTGAAGTCTTTGATTTAAAGACAGGTTAAGAGATAAATCACCTGTTATCTTTATCAAAAGATGGCAATGAACAAAAAACATAGAATACCATACAGTCTCACTTGAATTGCCTCTTATTACTGTCTCTTGTCAATCCTTGGATCATATGCAACAAAATTCCCATAAGACAGTTTGGAACAAGTATTCTATTCTTACCGATCATATAGGACATATCACTTCCTGACATCATTTTTTTTCCATTACAGTGTTTGCATTTTAGGTCTGTTACTAGAAATACATATTTAAAGCAATCATACATTTTTACATATTTGTGAGGTTCTGAAAAGAGTTATTCCATGACTGGGTTAGATTTCCAGATCCATTTTTCTAATCTTTAGGCCCCAATCAATAATACTACCTTGTAGAAGAGACAAGAGCCCATAATCATATATAATCTCCGCATATCATAAAAATCTTCAGACTGTGGAAAAAAAAAAGCATAGTATAATTTTTAATTCAGAATTTTTATTTTATCGACCAAATGCAGGTAAACTAATTCCAGCCAATTGTAATCATTATCTTATTTAATACTTTCATTTTTGACCACTTATTATCAGTATGGCAGTTAATACTGAACTGTTCAGTGAAACACCATATTTATAGCCTCCGTTATTGATTTTTGTGTCATACGATTTTCTCTAACAATTTTCAGCTCAAACAACAGATTTCTTATTTAGTTCTTATCTGTCCATAAACTATGTTTGTTAGGATATGCTAATTCTCAGAGTTCTTAACAGCAAAGCAGCTGAAGCACGACTATTGACACCAGGGGTCCTCCTAGAGTAAAACGTCCAAGTCATGGCATCTTTTTCTCCCCAGTAGTTAACATTTTACCCCAAAAATACCCATTCATTAATCTTTTAATTAAGATGCCCAGTGCTGCTCTCAAATTAGTAACACTAAGTAGATATGGTGTATTTTAAGTGGGTGCAATCAATTTCTGTGAATAAACTAGAAGTTACAAGCATCAATTTCTGTAAATAATCCTCCAGTTTGTTTACTTCAATGATTCTTTTTTTATTCCTTTGAAGGATGGACTGTATGTGTGCCTGCTCTGTATTTTAGGTTTTAAGAATCATTAAGTATCTTTTGTAATTAAGAATTTGCATGTCCCAGATTGTTATGCTAAATATGCGATCAAACACATTATCTTTATGCCCAGTTATAACATACCTATAAAGAACATAATTTTAAAATAACTGTTCTGGAACATAAGTTTAAGAAATCTTTCATTAGAAAGTAAAACTGAAATTTCAGTGTATTTACATCTAACTGTCCTATATGTCACAGCAAAGAGGAGTGATACATCAGTAAATGACTGTCTTCTACTTTAATAGTATTAAAAACTTGTCATTGCTTTCTGGAAACTGGAAAATTAAGTTCTCAGTGCTGCATAGAAGTTTTCAGGTTTATTCACAATTGCTTGGGAAGGAGACAAGTTATCTATACAGAAAAAAGAAACGTAACAACAAACAGCTATACCAAAATTAGAGTGTCCTTGTAGATATCTCATGGACTTATATTATACTAAATAGTGGGTTTTCATGGACTAATCCTATAGAATTATAATACAGTTATAACGTTAACCAGGGGCTAAAATTGAGCTATGTCAAAATAAAAATAATACACTAATACCTGTGCTTTGACTTCCATTTGATTAAAAAAAAAAGTGGATAAGTTTGGAATTACTGGGGTTTTTTTTAAACTACTGAATATGACACCAAGGTAAAGAGATACTGTGCAATGCAAAAACAAAGATTAAAAAAAAACCAAACATTTACCAGCTCTGCAAAATCTGCTGCTTCCAGATCACTCAGTGCTGTGTCAATTTCCATCTGAAATATTTAAACAGTATATTTAAATACAGGTTTCCAATACAATATCTTACAATAATTGCATAGTTTGCTCTATCTCGCCAGTCTCAGAAGATCAGGATTCACAAGTACAAAGTGGATGGACAAAAATTAGCACATACTTTTCAGCAGCAATATCAAATATTAAGACAACCTCAATTCATCAGATTAAAGAAAAAATCCTTCTTAATTACTGTGTATTTCCCTCCTCTTTGAAACTAAAATTTCTCTGCTTGTGTCCCTCCTGAGCCCACTGTTCTGTATAAAGGAGATGTCACTCTTACTTTCAGCATGCTTTAAAACATAAGGTCTAGAGACTAGCTTGTGAAGACTAGAGACAACTCTGAAATCTGGCAAGCTATTGTATCCAACCGAGTTATTAGAACAATCTTTTCACAACGGGTTTCATTTTTGTCTCTATGGAAATTCCCAAAACTTTCTCACATGTTATCTTTGTTCTGCTGAAACCACTTTAAACTTGCATATTTCTCTAACTACAAGAGCTGTTGGTTAATATAAGTTTTACTAAAAATACTTGCCTTTAAAAAACATGGTACTTGCCACTGAAGTTCTCCACGTAAACATGCTACTTAATGAAAAGAAACTAAACCCCATCATTACAAACTTCTTGGGCTGTATTAACAGGCTGCTTCTAATTGAAATACCGCCAGTTTTTCAGACAGAGAAATCTCAGCAAGGCTGTTGGCAGTCGACAACTAACCAGTCTCTCAGCTTTTCCCCAGTGAAAATTTAAATGTTAGTTCTTTGTTGGGCAGATAGACATTTTTAGTTTTACATTCCTTATAGAATGTAAAGATCTTCACCAAAACTTAACTGGAAATTTCATCTTCTGCAATAACAAAATTTTTCTGGAAAACATGGAAGATCTAAGACAATTTTGGAAAGTGATGTCCTTATTATAAATATGAACGGCGTTCTTATCTAAATCTCTTTAAAACCTACAGTTTTACAAGAAAGGAACAACCTGCAAGCTAAACTAGAGAACAAAGCATAACATCTCTCTAAAGAAACTTGAGAGAAAAGAAAAAAGCATGGAGGAGAGAAAAAAAAAAGACATTTACTTTCATTCTGCAACAGCCATTTATAACTCCTAAATTACAAGTTACACATGGGCTTCTGGAGCAACATTTTCTACCTGGAAAAAAAAATGGTCAAACATAAAGCTACACACCAGGGGCTGCCTTCCCTACTGCATATGCTTGTTGTTAGAGATGTGTATACATATATATATGTATTTTAAATAAGGCTTAATTCCTTTGTCATCATGTTCTCTTCCTAGATACCTTTAAAGTCACAAAACTACACTAATGATAGAAATCTGTTTCCTGTGGGAATGATTGTGTAGTTCCAAACTTAAATATAGGATCCTGTAGGGCGGTCTGGGATGGGCAAAGCACTTACGTAAATCACACAGTAACAGCAGAAGATACCTGCATCAATTTTCTGGCCTCTCATATACAAGTTGTTCCAGAGAGATCCGCAAATGACATTACCTTGACTTCCTGAGGCAACGTCAGCCAGCGCAAGCCTGGGAGATTGTCTAAGAATAATGCACTGCAGGTATCATAGTGGTGAGCACTGGGGCTGGCATTTGAGCTGAGTCTTGCAGGCTGAAGCGCACGCTGGAAGAACAGGTTGAAAAAATGATCCAGGCGAGAAACATTTTCCACCTGGCAAAAAGCACTGAACAAACATGAACTCCAAGTTAGAATAACATCGAGAAACTTGTAGCTTGTTTATATAACCCTCTGTGCCATAGAAGTCTCTTTACAGCATGATACTACATTTGGATTTTTTTTTTTAAACATTCATTTTAAACACGAAAAAAGCCCCCCCAGGCTAATATCCAGGCAGTACCTATAAAGAGAAAACTGCCTCACTGAAAGCAGTACAGTATTGTAGTAGATATCTTAGAGCAACTTCACGAGACAATGATCAGCTTCATCCTTTTGGAAATTAAAAGTATTCTTTTTCTTAATTCTGTAATGTATTTAACTATTTTTGATATATTATAGATCTTATTTTCTTCAGAAGATACAAAAAAAACATTCTACTATTTCAAATGGTCTTCTGTAGTTCTATCAAAAGTACTTTACCCCTCACATTCAAAGCTAAGCTTTTTCTGAGATGCATTTAAATAGTTGCAGGTATGAGAAGTAAAAGTTGCTCCTCATCATGAAGTGACATAAAAAATGTCATAAGGAAAAAGATAAGGCCTGACCTTATGTGAGATTGTTCTTTTAGAAACTTTTATGCTGTTCAACACAGGAAAATTAATACAAATATTAGTCTTTCCTCTATGGCATACATCCTTTAACCCTGAATTGAATGCAAGCGTATGAATAGCCTACCTTGGCAATTTTATCTACGTTACAGTCAGACTGAAAATTTTCTGGGTGATTTCCAAATGCAGAGACAGACAGTCACTCTGCCAAATAAAGTTGAGAAGTCCGGAGTGTTTACTTTATTAAAAATATAACACTGATTCATGTGTAGGTCTTACAGACAGTGCTTCAACACAAAGGATAACATTTGTGGAGTGCTGTTCAGATTTAGAGTGACTTAAACTATGTGAATGATTTAACCCAATCAAGGACAAAACTTTCTGAAGTAACAAGGACTGTTTAAAAAGAGTCTTACTAGTGTTAAGACGGAAACAAAAAGGCAAAAAGAATAGAATCGTGGGTATTTTTGTGCAAATGTAAAAGAACATGCAAAGAAATTCCATATAAACATTAAAATAAATGCTACTAGTTGTCTTTTACAGTGAACAATGAAAAATTAGTGACTAAAAAGAAAATACTTTTGAAAGAACTCACCTGTCTAAAGAACTGTACATAAATTTCAAGGTCCTGACAACATCTTCAAGCATGTTCCTCAGCTGAGAAAGTGGCACACTAAAAAAATTCAAACATACACCTGTGTTTATAACTTCTTTACTATGAATAAGCAGAGGCATTTTCTGAAGAGCTGTATTCTTAACTAGTGATATATCGCAAACAAAAAAATTCTTCAGCGGGCTGTGTGAGATATTTCCTTTGAGTGACTTGCCCGTGATGACAGACAGTAGTAAAACTGAGGAAAAAAAAGTCCTTCTAGAACACATAAATATGTAATATTACCAATGTTATTCAGTACTGACTAGAGCAGTCAGGACGTGACTTTATCAAACACTGAAAATTGCTGCTTTCCAGCATACATGTATTTCTGAAATCTAATGAGACCTTATTCCCTTTAGAGGAAATGAAAAAGAAATTATAACAATGGATATATACAAGATGTGAACAAAGTCAATCAAAATAGTGGGATCACAGGTATAAAAACTAGTCATAGTAAGAAGAGCACTTCGTAAACCCTTCCTTTCTTGCTTTTTTGATATGAGAAGAGTACGATTTGAGGACACATAATAGGAAACAAAATAAAAAAGGAAAAGAAAGCATTTTAATTAAAACTCACTTTTCTTCAGGAAGGCCAATTACAAGCAACTTGTCAGATTCTTTCCAGTAAACAACTTGAACCAGTTTTTCACATAAGAAAAGGGAAGAACTAGAAAAATTAAACCAGAAGAACTTCTGTTAACACTATGAAGTTACATAAGACCACCACTGAAAGAAAGATTTATGTCGTTATATTAATTATTACAGACCTCAGAGGCTCTGATTTCTATTCTGAACAAATATCACACCAGTAGTAACAACATCTTCGAGTATACAAATATTAAGGATGAACAACTGCTGCTGAAGCACCACAGTCTTCCTCTGAATGATTCAGATGCTCTTTAAAGGTCTTCCTGGCATTATAGCTGTGCAGCTTTTAACACAATCAATTTAGACAGTGAGTGCCATTTCAGATCACAGTGAGGTCACTGGAGGTATTAATGAAGGTTCAGAACACAGCAGTCACTCACTAAATCATTTTAAAAGACCCCACACATATGTTTTGAAAACAAGCCCAAGAGGTATTTGAACATATTACCGGAGTGACAAACATAAGCTTGAACTCTCGTGCTATAGAGAATGTATAGCAAATTGCTCTACGAAGCTCAGCAATCCCAGAGAGACACAGAGAAGTTCTGTTTGAACCATTGAATGGATTAGAACATGAAACAGAATTAGACCCAATGTTCTAATTAGCATTACACACCAGATTATCAGATTAAATGTACTGGTTGCTGCTAAAATCCAGGTCTGTAAATATCTCTAACACTAAATTTATAGCAGAATCCCACCTTTCTTACTATCATGTTAGAAATTTTAAAAAGGTAACAGTGCTTCAAAGTGAAAAAAAGAGTAACTTTAAGCTTGAAAGATTCAGGAATTTAATTTTTAAGGTATGGCTCCATGATTAACTCGATTCACTAATTCACTCATACTGTGAATTGATGGTACAGAATAAAACAATAGTGCCATTTCATTAGTTAAGAAATACCTTAGTATTTCCACAGGTCACCAGGAAAATTTTATCCTTCACTTTTTTTTTAACCAAAGGTGCTTTCCAAACAAAACAAGTTATCTATTTATAATGCAATTAACTACAAAGAAATAAACATCCCCATGCCAAAAGATACACAATACATGTGTAGAAACAATAATAATTTACTCTTCTGACAGAAAAAGTTGAGATTATCTATTGTATTTTTTGATGAGCTCAGACAGTCCCCAGGGACCAGCAGAAATGCTTTGATATTTTTAGAACTCATGTAAAACTGAGAAGCTTAACATGAAAGGTCAATCTACGTTATCATGGATTTCTGTATTGTTTTTCTGATGATACCACAGATATAGATGATCAAACAATGGATTGATTTGTCTTTTGGATGTGTTTGAAAATCTGGAGGTGTCCAAAAATACTTCTATAGGGGAGAATTGCCATTAAAAATGCATAAGAATTTAAGAGGGGTTAACATTCCTCAGTGCTAATGAATGTGGCATTGCATTAAGATACTGGTGTATTGTGTTTGATACCTGCTGCTGAGAGTGTCCATCTGCATTCCTACTGACCACGAAATCAGAAACATGACTTTTAGTAACTTATTAACTAGAAAGTTATAAGCATGCTTAAAGCACAATGTTGTTAGAACTCTCAGTCAAAATAGCAAGATACCAACAAGTGTGAGGAAAAAAAAACCCAAATGTAAACAAAGGTAAATTAACCAATACTAACTTTCTGGTAAGCAAAAACATTCAAAAGCACTTCAAGAACTCCTTTTAAGGAAAAAATTATCAGTGGAAAATCCAACTTAAATATATTTAAACAGGCTTTTTTGCCTTTTGAGGAATTCGTTATTATTGTCAATGCTGTTCACTACTGTGCTCTCTGTTCTTGGGCCCGAAATCCCACTTACATTTGGCTTTTTTGATATTAATCCAGGTCTTATGTCTAACACACAAGGCACTGGTGTGCAGAAGAGAATCTTGCTTGAGACCCCCAGGAGACGGAAACTGATATACTAATTCTCAATGGGAAGAAGCATGAAACTGAAAAGTGATGTGTGCTATCTCACTTCTAATTATTCCAACAGAAAATCATCCGCCTTCAAATAGTCAATAATCTCTCATATCTTCACGATCCCTACGCCCCACCAAAAATTCAGGAATCATTTTTATTAGACTTCTTACTAAAGTCCTGGTCTGTGGATACAGAAATATTTCAGGTGATGCAGGTTAAACGTGAAATAAAATGAATTTAAAAGTAGCAGGTACCATTAATTAACCAAATTACATTTCATCTTTTTTTATTTTTTTAAAAATTTGATTAAAGCTGTTGCAGAATTTCCAGTCTGTCACAGTACAATACCACAGAATCCCAGTTTAGTTAAGGATGTTTTAAGATATCTAAGAAAGGATCTAAAAACAATTTCACAGAACTAAAGATCGTAGTCATTGCCACCCATGACAAAGGAATTTCCCCAAATCAAGGTATATTCATGCTGAGCAGTCCAACTTCAGGCATGCTGTTCTAGTTAAAACATTCCTGCCTAACAGATAGAGTCGCTCTTCTTTTGTCTAGAACTTGATGCATGACCCATGTGTATTTTTCTGTACGTGTACGTATAAAATAAGAAAAGCAGTAATACATTACATTTCAAATACTTTTACCTGATAATCTGGGTACCAGTAACACTTTCCAGTATGTCAGATAGTGTGAGAAATATCCCTCTCACACTTTTCAGTTTTTGGGATGCTTCTGATATGGGGTACTGATAAAGAATTTCTTGCTGTGAAGAAAGTTAGCTATTAGTTAAGCAAAGTAAAAAGAAAAGCAAAAATCACCAAAAAAAAAAAACCCACAGAAAACAAGATTACAATTTTTTTTTCTGGCATCAATTTTTTTAAAGATGAAAGCTTTTTTCGTGTACTTTTGCATGGTATCAAAGCAAGCAGTGGTCCGCACAGGCACACTGGAAAGTTCTAAAATGCACATGAATGTTTATGATAATTTTAACTTGGACTTCTTTAGAATCATTGTTATATAGAGAAACAGAAAATGACAAATGTTATGGCCTGTGCATTTTACAGCGTAAAGTACTCTGTTAACAAATCTGATTCCAAGAGATAGCTAATGTCTGTTTCTTTCAATATTTAAATTGTGATTTAAGAGCCATATTGTCCAAACACACAGCTCTTTAAAATCAACAATAAGAACATGAAAGCTCCAATCTCTCTATATAACCCTACCTAACTGCTTTACATGTATAGTGCAAAATATAACTGAGGTGTACACTCAAATAACATAGACACCATCAACAATATTATTGCCAAACCTCTGACTCTTAAAAAGTCACCTTGATTCAGTTTCTACTGATCTTCAGTTGATCAGTAGAGATAAATATTTGTGACAATTATTCTTCTTTTTCTAACCACTTCTTTAAATTTTTTTATGTAAGCATTTAAAAAAATTTGAGTTATTTCAGCAACCATAACAATATAGTAATAAGCAAACATATTCCCTACATTTATTGCTTTCTGCCTAATCATAATGGGCCAGAAATAATGCATGTAATATTAAGCATTTCTGATGCAAAGAACATACTAAATTATCTTTATACACAAACAGAAGAAATGCAGATGTGATCAACTTTCCTATTTATGTCACTAAGCACATCCAGCCCATGCCAATACCTGTTAGAAAAGTTTCCTTCATCAAAATTAAAAGAATGTAAAGTTTCATTATAGAAGGACCTGGCAAACTTTTAATTCTTACCCAATTTAATTAGCTCTATTTTCAAATATTCACGAGTGACAAGGCTTGTTTTTTTTTTTTTTTTCTTGAATCAATCCCTCAGCTGGAAAAATCCTGCCATTTTCTAATTACTGCACTACAAAGGGCTAGAAAGAGCCTTTTTTTCTCCTCAGTATGAACTGGGGCTTTTACACAAAATTCATTTGAGAATTATCTGTACACTTTCCCAGGGAAAGAAAAGACGACTGTAACAAAAGGTTATAGCTCCATCATCTATGTATCTAAACAAGTTAGCAAGGTTCAGCACATGCCACCATACAAGATCAGCTGTCTTGAAAGCAAGGCTAAAGTTCATAGGCCAACGACAATGGAATTAATAAATGAGAAGTAGCTCTTCTTTAAAAAGTGTAAACCATCCCTTGACCGAAAAAACTCAAACCTGGACAAAGTATCTAAACTAATGGCTCATCAAACAGCTTCCCTTTTTTATTTTTACTTTATTAATTTCTCAAACTGAGCCTAAATAACACTAAAGAAAAAAAAAAAAAAGAGTGCAGACTTGACAACATAAGAAATAGCTAAAAGAAATGGTGTCAAAACAGTGCCGACCAGCTAAAAACCTGTAATCATCAAACACAGCACACTGACAACAGATGCTTTAAGTTATATCTTACATAAGATTAAAAAAGAAACAGTAGATGAAAAGACAACTATGAATGCTTAAAGATTAATTCAGAAATTAAAAAAAACAGGAAGAAGTGCTCCAGGAAGCACAAGTCAGTGTCTGTATGATCCAGGTTACCTTAACAGCTACTCAGTAATCCCTGTTTTGCAAGTATGCTAAACATGTGCTTCCACTAACACTGTCATGTAGGATGAATATGAACATTATTCCTTTTAAAATATGGTATCACCAAAATCAGTGCAAACACATAAAGATGTCTGTTATAATTTTAATACCAACCTTGAACTAAAACATAAAAAAGACAAAATTAACCTTACTCACTGAAACCATTTTCATATGGGACACTCCCCACATGCCTGCACACATCCTACATTCTTTCTAATACTACTTTTGTTTATTGCTGAGTAGGTAGGGCTTACAAGTCTTAGCACTCATTAATTCTATTTTTGTGTGCCAAAAGCTCACAAGTGGAAGAATTAGTTACTAGTTCTAGTTGCCATTGTTTACATGGATGTGATCTGCATACCATGCTTCCTCTGGGTAGGGGTAAAGAAGCTTAGTAAAGGATCATTATATTTTTCTTGTGCAATATGGCACAGGTATATAACTACCTCAGTGATAATTTGAAGTACTACTGTAAACTAAATCCAGAACAGTGTATCTGCAAGATAAATGTCTCTTACTGTTCACCAAATTAAAGACAAATGCCTTGAAGAAGGCAGTGTTCTTTTGTTAGAAACTGTTATAAAGAGCTTGATTACACCAGCAAAGCATCTCTCAACATTAGGGGCTACTGGAGTCTGCATAACTGCCAAGACTTCTCAGGAAACAATTCTTCCATAGTATGAAGGGAGAACAAGCGCATTACAACCCCTCTTTTGCCTCTGCTCAACATTCAGAGTTAATCCCGTTTCTTGCGAGAGCATAAAGACATAACGGAGCAAGAAAGCAGTACTCCATGTACTTTGCAGTGCAGGAATTGCAATGAGGCATTTGCATATCTATTCACCTACTAACAGAGGAGTCAGAAGCCCTGAAATTTTTTTTTAATATTTCATAAAGTTTATGTAAATGACCAAGAGAACACTGGTCTTTAAGTCTACAGCAATTATCTTGTTGTTCTATCCATATAACATCGCAGTCTTGGACTACAAAATTAAAATTAAATAAATAAAGAACTCTTTGCAGTATGTAAGTGAACTTTGATAAAGCATCTTAAGTTTATTTAATTTGCAGTTAAACGAGCTCTTTTCATTTTTATTATAGGGAAATATCAAAGCAGAAAAATACTGTGGTATTGTATGTTTTAATGGAAGCAGCCTCAGGGTGGGAAAAAGAGCACAGAATGACCTTGCCTGGTTCCAACTCTATAAAAAAAGAAATTATGAGAGACAGTTGTATAAACTAATTTCTGCTGAAGGTACCTTCCATTTACAAAAATGTAGCTCTTAAACAGGATTGGAGAGAACTGAAAACCAAAGCCTACAATGTTAGTATCTAGCTGCAATACACAATGAAGCATACATTACTGTAAGAATATTGTATTAAAGGAATATAATTTATATTGCAAAGTCAAGTACTCCAGAATTATGAAGTAATGGATTTATGGTTGCCTAATATGTCTTAATTATACACAGCATCTATCCATCTTGTCCTCTGCACAAGACAGGCATCCTTCAGAAAAAAAGGTAATACTTAAAGGCAATGTCTTGATGTGTATGTACAAAAGGCCTGAATTAAATTTGCACAGGTGCCATAAATCTGTCATTTTTTAGCTTTCAAGCACTCAACTCTGCAAACTTCACAACATTTTTTCACATGATATTATGAGATCATGTAATTTTCTAGTGTTCTCCTTCCCAGTCCTGTCTCTAGAAAATAAACTCCATTATGCGGAGTTGTAACACTTTTTCTCTATTACACATCACCAACAGAGCAATACAAACTCGTATCACTTGAAACATGGCCTTAAAAAAAAAAAAAAAAGACATCTCAGAGAAGGGATAGAGCACTGATGAGATCTAAGGATTCATTCCTGGGGAAAGAGAGCAAGCTGACTGTCTTCTGCCCACCACTCCATCACTGTCCTGCCATCCCACTCTCTGGGGACGGGTAAAACTTGTGCTTCATTTGATGTCTCCACATCACAGATAATACAGATAACTGGGCACTATGCTAAATCTAAGGAGAATTTAGAGACGGGAAAAATAGTCTTTTTCCAAAAGTCTGTTCCTAACAACTCCACTTAGGCAATTTGTCACTTTCAGATCAGGCAAGAGGCCAAGCTCAGCCCTCCTCACTGTTCTGTATCTTCTCTGCATTCTGAGTGGAGATTTGTAGCTATGGCTACATCAGGGACAACATCTACACAAACTTACTTACAGTGGGTTATACGTACACTGGCAGCATTTTTCTGAGGAATGCAAAAAGGAAAGAAATGTGTAAGGAAACTTTACGGGACAAAGAAAAAGTACCTCAGTAGCTCAAAAATGTTCCCCAAGCAATAATCAACTGTTGATTGCAAAGAGCAGACATGCAAGAGTCCTGTGAGGAAAGGTACATTAGCACTCAAAACAGGAGGGCTGGACACATTATGTATTTGGACTGGCAACAGCTCCTGCTGGGGAAAATTTTTTTGACTAGGCAGATTTCATAGTTCAAGTTTGAGAGATGTGTTGAACACATCGCAGTGAGCATCCGAGACACAATAATGAACTTCTGAATTTATCTCTGCTTTATCTGTTAACACCTCTATCCTGCTCTTTATGTAAAGACATTCGGCAGCGTTGAAGTGATTTCAAATCAGTCTGCAGTGACACTAATTTTTTTTTTCCTGGAATTTCAGGCCTTATTTCTGTCAAAATGGACATTTAACAGACTATTCACTATTCAAAATGATAAGGAAGATTTCCTTCTTTTACATCAAAAGGCATAGCAGTTGCTGTTGTCAGTTGTTACCTTCCATCTTCAGTTTTATTTAGTTAGCCACATACCTCATCCTTAGACGTTTCAGAGTCCAGTTTCAGCGTGAGGAACATAATAATATGAGGCACGTCTTGCATAGCCTGTTGGAGGTCAGTACTATCTTCTCCCCACAGCAGCCGAACCAGATTGTTCATACTTGACTGTGCCTGTTTATACCTTTGCTGAGAAGTTCCTTCAGCCTCAAATATTGATGTTTCAAATGTAAGTTTAACCTATTAAGATAATTAATTGTTGTGAAAATAAGGCTGGACTTAAAAATGACGTTCTAATGTCAGATGAAATAGATGCAGTCTGAGCCCTTTAAGAGATTAAATTTTCTTAGCTTGACTGACAAAAATGTAAGCATTAAAAAATCCCTGCTGTTTAAAGAAAACCAATTATACATTTAGCATTACACAACCATCTATTACTAAGGACAAAGCCAGCTATTACACGCTCTATGAACCATGTGAGTAAGCATGTGGTTTGGTGTGTTTTTATACTTAATTCTTACGGTTTTGAGAATGGAAAAATATACTTACGGCTCTAGGTTTGTTTGAACACAAAAACCATTAACAAGCTTCTGAAACATACACAATATTTCACTTTTTCAGAATGTCAGCACTTTCATAAGTGTATACCCTCAAGGCTCTTTCAGGAGTATTTCTTTGCTCTTTTGAGCACACTGACAGACACATTTGCAAAGGAAAAATCAATTTACCTTAGACTGCAAAAGTTTGTTAATTTGTAACACTCAGTAACAATTCTTCTTTCGATATGCCAACATTCTCACTATGTTACCCTTTTGTTAATCTGTAAAGGCAGAGTTTCATTGCCATATTTAACAATGGCACTCAACTAGCAAGAAGCATCACTTGCTGCATTGTGTCTTCAGAAGAACAAAAAAATAATCTGAGCACTAGCAGAGCATTCTCTCTTAAAAAAGTAACTTACAGTTTAGATGATTAAGCTTACTTTGTTTATTGTTCTTTATTTCCCAAGCAAAGTAAAAAATGAGTTTTAGAATAAGTGCATATTTCCTGGCTCATAAGCAACACAAAATCCAAACTTGGTGGGGAATTATGTTTCACAATTTGCTTTACAGACCTCCTTTTTATGAGCACTGCCTTAATTACTTCAGTTGTTCCAGCAGTGATGCAATGAAAGAGTATTTTTTTGTGAACGAACACTTCATCCTACGTATGAAAGAAGGATATGCAAAAAATATTTAGCTCTTGACTGAGCATAAAACTCTAATTTTCAAGGAGAATGAATTGATTTATTTTCTTGCATGATACCTTAGTTTTCATCATTGTTCAGAATGACTGAAAATACATCCATTTGGAGTAAGTAGGCACACTCTCAGTTCCCTCTTTCATATGTTTTTACTCAAGACTGTTTGTCTGCCTTAAAGTATCCTTAACGTGGCTATTGACTGGGAAGTTCTAAACATAATACATCACACCAAATCCTGCTCCTTTTTAAAGTCAGTAACAGTTTAGCCTAATGATTGATACAACAAAAAAAGTTTCTATTTTCCCAGTTGCAATAAATTTGAAAAGGCTAAGCAGAAGTAATTTATACATTTAAATAGAGATTAATTTATATTTTCATAATTGTGTATGTGTATACACATACTTAAAGAGAGGCATGCCAGCAAGGAATAATGATGCTTTAAAACACCCACTG
>WKFP01014361.1:2685658-2795206 GCA_011057875.1 Pterocles orientalis
CAGTCCTGTCTCTAGAAAATAAACTCTATTATGCGGAGTTGTAACACTTTTTCTCTATTACACATCACCAACAGAGCAATACAAACTCCTATCACTTGAAACATGGCCTTAAAAAAAAAAAAAAAAGACATCTCAGAGAAGGGATAGAGCACTGATGAGATCTAAGGATTCATTCCTGGGGAAAGAGAGCAAGCTGACTGTCTTCTGCCTGCCACTCCATCACTGTCCTGCCATCCCACTCCCTGGGGACGGGTAAAACTTGTGCTTCATTTATGTCTCCACATCACAGATAATACAGATAACTGGGCACTATGCTAAATCTAAGGAGAATTTAGAGATGGGGAAAATAGTCTTTTTCCAAAAGTCTGTTCCTAACAACTCCACTTAGGCAATTTGTCACTTTCAGATCAGGCAAGAGGCCAAGCTCAGCCCTCCTCACTGTTCTGTATCTTCTCTGCATTCTGAGTGGAGATTTGTAGCTATGGCTACATCAGGGACAACATCTACACAAACTTACTTACAGTGGGTTATACGTACACTGGCAGCATTTTTCTGAGGAATGCAAAAAAGAAACCTTACGGGACAAAGAAAAAGTACTTCAGTAGCTCAAAAATGTTCCCCAAGCAATAATCAACTGTTGATTGCAAAGAGCAGACATGCAAGAGTCCTGTGAGGAAAGGCACATCAGCACTCAAAACAGGAGGGCTGGACACATTATATATTTGGACTGGCAACAGCTCCTGCTGGGGAAAATTTTTTTGACTAGGCAGATTTCATAGTTCAAGTTTGAGAGATGTGTTGAAGACATCGCAGTGAGCATCCGAGACACAATAATGAACTTCTGAATTTATCTCTGCTTTATCTGTTAACGCCTCCATCCTGCTCTTTATGTAAAGACATTCAGCAGCGTTGAAGTGATTTCAAATCAGTCAGCAGTGACACTAATTTTTTTTCCTGGAATTTCAGGCCTTATTTCTGTCAAAATGGACATTTAACAGACTATTCACTATTCAAAATGATCAGCAAGATTTCTTTTACATCAAAAGGCAGTTGCTGTTGTCAATTGTTACCTTTCATTTTCAGTTTTATTTAGTTAGCCACATACCTCATCCTTAGACGTTTCAGAGTCCAGTTTCAGCGTGAGGAACATAATAATATGAGGCACGTCTTGCATAGCCTGTTGGAGGTCAGTACTATCTTCTCCCCACAGCAGCCGAACCAGATTGTTCATACTTGACTGTGCCTGTTTATACCTTTGCTGAGAAGTTCCTTCAGCCTCAAATATTGATGTTTCAAATGTAAGTTTAACCTATTAAGATAATTAATTGTTGTGAAAATAAGGCTGGACTTAAAAATCACGTTCTAATGTCAGATGAAATAGATGCAGTTTGAGCCCTTTAAGAGATTAAATTTTCTTAGCTTTACTGACAAAAATGTAAGCATTAAAAAATCCCTGCTGTTTAAAGAAAACCAATTATACATTTAGCATTACACAACCATCTATTACTAAGGACAAAGCCAGCTATTACACGCTCTATGAACCATGTGAGTAAGCATGTGGTTTGGTGTGTTTTTATACTTAATTCTTACGGTTTTGAGAATGGAAAAATATACTTACTGCTCTAGGTTTGTTTGAACACAAAAACCATTAACAAGCTTCTGAAACATACACAATATTTCACTTTTTTCAGAATGTCAGCACTTTCATAAGTATATACCCTCAAGGCTCTTTCAGGAGTATTTCTTTGCTCTTTTGAGCACACTGACAGATACATTTGCAGAGGAAAAATCAGACTGCAAAATTTTGTTAATTTGTAACACTCAGTAACAATTTTTCTTTCAATATGCCAACATTTTCACTATGTTACCTTTTTGTTAATCTGTAAAGGCAGAGTTTCATTGCCATATTTAACAATGGCACACAACTAGCAAGAAGCATAAAAATAGTTTACATCACTTGCTGCACTGTGTCTTCAGAAGAACAAAAAAATAATCTGAGCGCTAGCAGAGCATTCTCTCTTAAAAAAATAACATAGTTTAGATGATTAAGCTTACTTTGTTTATTGTTCTTTATTTCCCAAGCAAAGTAAAAAATAGGAGTTTTAGAATAAGTGCATATTTCCTGGCTCACAAGCAACACAAAATCCAAACTTGGTGGGGAATTATGTTTCACAATTTGCTTTACAGACCTCCTTTTTATGAGCATTGCCTTAATTATTTCAGTTGTTCCAGCAGTGATGCAATGAAAGAGTATTTTTTTGTGAATGAATACTTCATCCTAAGTATGAAAGAAGGATATGCAAAAAATATTTAGCTCTTGACTGAGCATAAAACTCTAATTTTCAAGGAGAATGAATTGATTTATTTTCTTGCATGATACCTTAGTTTTCATCATTGTTCAGAATGACTGAAAATACATCCATTTGGACTAAGTAGGCACACTCTCAGTTCCCTCTTTCATATGTTTTTACTCAAGACTGTTTGTCTGCCTTAAAGTATCCTTAACGTGGCTATTGACTGGGAAGTTCTAAACATAATACATCACACCAAATCCTGCTCCTTTTTAAAGTCAGTAACAGTTTAGCCTAATGATTGATACAACAAAAAAAGTTTCTATTTTCCCAGCTGCAATAAATTTGAAAAGCCTAAGCAGAAGTAATTTATACATTTAAATAGAGATTAATTTATATTTTCATAATTGTGTATGTGTATACACATACTTAAAGAGAGGCATGCCAGCAAGGAATAATGATGCTTTAAAACACCCACTGCCTGTCAAACTAGATGAGAGAAGTCCCGTAATCGGCTCTTCCAGATATATTTATGTCACTGGCTGCCTTCTTCCCATCTCACTCTGCTCCCTCCTGACACTTCTCATTAATCTTTTCCTCTCCTGTTTTGGCTGCTGTCAGCTTGTTCTCTTTTCTCTTCCCACTCTCTGGAAAAGCACTGCCTTTCGTCCTGCTCTCCTGCCATGTGCTACCACTTTCTTTTCTGACAGTAACTCATTGCTTGCTCTCTCCTCATCATTTCAGTTTCGATTTATTACAATGCATAGTAACAGGAATCAAGGAGCAGAAACACCCAGCTAAGAAGCAGTGGCTTTTTGAGACCCAGTAACTTGATCATTCACAGTTCTATAGATGTATGTTTTCTCCTCCGGAATTCTGTAACTCAGTTCTCTTTCTTTGTCACACCATCTGCATGTATTTCAGAGGATTTCCCTCATATCTTGTTTAACTTCCTGCAGATTTCCTCAAGGCTCAATAGTTATTTCTCTTACTTCTACTACAGCTTGTCTGTGGACACTTACTCATGACACTTAGGCTACAGCCTCTGCACTAATGATGCAAAGATGTAGTCCTTGCTGCAGTCTACATTTTAGTCTCTCAATTAAAAAAAAAACACAAACAAACAACCCAAACCCTCACTATTTCTTGTCTTAGAGACACAAACGTATGGCCCTCAAAACACATCGGGCCAAACAGAACTTTAAGTCCCCCTCCTCCTGTAGGGTCTGTGCTGCCTCCTGCACCACTGTGGGCAATACCGCACTGCTCAGATGTCAGGTCACTGTATTTTGAGAAAGGTATCTCTCCACAATTCGACTCCAAGTTCCTTTCCAAATCTTTTTGATTCTAACAGCTTGAAACATGACATTTTCTGTTCCTCTCTACTTTTGTCCAACTTCGAATCTATTTCCTGCTTTTAAAAAACAAAATTACTGTGAAAAAGGCCATCTAGCCTGGAAAATGCTGTCACAGAAAATGACCAAGAGACTACATGTTTACATAGCCTAAAAATATTTTTTTTTGGGGGGGAAGAAATGAATCTTCATCCTGAGCAGTGCACAGGATCTGATTAAATACATGACTACTGAAGAACCCTTTTGTAAATACTTTTGTAAATTCACAGTTTTAATTCCATTTCTCTTAAAAAAAAAGTTCAATGCACAGCAGAAAACAAAAGGAAATTAAATTAAGAATAGGAAAAGCACAGAAAATATTAGAATTCTACTCTGTAAATATACAGCCTGCCCACATTCTCAATACTTAAAACAGTTCTCAAAAACAATTTAATCACACTGCAAGAAGGCACTCATGAAGGTGACAATAACAGCAAACTAGGAGGTACATAGATGGGGATTTTTCTGCTTAGGAAAGATGTGACAGAAGTGGAACACGACAGAGCTCTCCAAAGTCATGGAATGATACGAAGAATAAGATACGGACAGTTAACTACTCCTGATAACACAGAAAGCTGGGGGTATGAAATGCACTTAATTAGATATCAATTTGAAAACCAACAAAAATGAATGTCACACACAAATCAGTCATGTAAATCACTCCTACAGGATGCTGTGGAGGTCAAAGGAATTTTAAGAACTAGATTAAAAAAGGAAAAGGTACAAACCCATACGTAATCCAACAAGTCCCTAACTATTGATTGCTGGAAGCGTAGATGAAAAGGTCACTCTGTATTTGATTTTCTTCTTAGTACTCTTTTCTTAAATATTTGTCAGTGCAAGAATTAGAAAATATTACCATTACATCTTTGGTCTGACCCAGAAAGGCATGCTTTCTGTTTATCTGCAAGAAAGCTGTATGTCTTAAAATATGGATTTTATTACAGACAGAGCTGGTGGCATTGCCTGCCTTTTTAAGATTGCCTGCCATTTCCTGTTGTAAGGCTCTGTTTTCCATGTGCTTATGGTTTGCACAACTGTAATTCAAAATTTCAGGCTGAAATTTCCGATTCTGAATGCCTGCCTCAGGCTAAATATTTTTAGAAAGTTCGGGGTAAAATGGTTCTAACAAGTTCCAAGTATTAGGGTAAGGAAAAGTGTATTCTTCTAGCATATCTTCCCCTTCCTGTTCTGTCTTCTTTGTCTTGTGGTGCTAGGAAACAGCAGCTATTTTGATTATAGAAATGTAAAATTTATATATAGACTGCAAAATGTAACTTTATCAGACTATCCCAAGCTTTGATTGAGGTGTATGCTTTAGAACTTCTGAACAAGATGTCCAGTGCTTTAATCAGAATCAGGACTTCATCTTTTCAGGTGACATGCAAGCACACAAACAAAAACAGTTCTGCCATTAAAAGACAAAAAGAAAAAAAACCTGATGTAGTATTTGGACTTTATTGGTCAGTAAATACACCAAACTAGCCCTTACATGCATAGATGCTAGTTTGCCTAGACTGAAGTAAGGATAACAAAAGTCTGGAAACAAAACATAATAATCAGAAATGTGCTGCAACTGAGAGCACCTAGGTAGGTAGTTTTTGAAATTACTTCCAGTAATTTTTAACACTGAACTCAGAAGAGCAGTGACATATCTTATGTAACTAATAACTATGGTAAAACAACCTTATTTTGTTTGTTTGGTTTATATATTTTGCAGTGAATGATGAAGGAGAACACATTAACAATTTTGCTTGTGTAACAGCTGTCTTTATTACTAAATCTCAGAAATAACAACTCTCTTTCTTAAGCTGCATGACCAGTGTTCTCCACTGCAAAAACCCCAGAACTCCGTATTTAAGATCTCCGCTGGTCTATTTCACCACTTGCTCTTCTGGCTTGACTCAAACTGCACAGCAACAAAGGAATAATTGCACTTTAATAAAAGGTTTCAGAAAACCAACATGACAAACAGTTATAGATTTCAAGTAATCATCGTCTACTTGATAGATTTACTGACAATGTAAACATTAATGTTGCATTAAAAGTAATTACTATATAAAGGGTTGCACTGCATCTGAGCAACAAGTAATATGTATACTCTAATCTAGCAAGGATACAATTAAATGAACTATATAATCTCTGCTTTTTTAATCATTCTGGTTTTAATCACAGTTACAGCAACTCCATATTTGGTCAAAGACAGGCAAAACAAGGTTTTTCTACCGTGGAGCTCTGCCAGTATCTGACCACAAGTCTGGTAGCTTAGGCAAGCTTCATACTGTCGAGTATCTTGGAAAGCTTCCTAAACTGACACACTAGTACTCAATCTTACTGCAGTTGCAGAGTTAGTTCTACAAGCAGTTATACCGCATAAGTTGTGAACAGAAGCAAGTTTAACAAAATCTAGAATTTCCACTAGAATTTAACTCTGGACAGTGAAACATTTGTATTATTATCACTGCATATATGCTACCTGAAGAAAAACTACCAAGAAGTTACAGACACACTGTGAAAGACACTATAGTTTTAATCTGCTCCATCTCGTATCCACAAGTTGCATCTTTTACTTGTCTTCCCATCCACTAGGAAGTGGATTTAAGAAGAAAAAATCAAAATACTTAATTTTATGCTACTAACATACCATTAATGCCCTCCTGGTTTAATTCTGAAATAGCTGTCTAATTCTTTATTAGTTATTTAGTTCTTCATTATAGCTCCATAGTTATTATTCAGCTAGAAGAGAAGATATGTGCAGCAGGTTTTTGGGGAAGAGTCATTATTCATTAGGGTCAGTTTTTTTGGTATCAATTTTTATTATTGGCTTCTGTCAGTCTTCATCACTGTTCAATTTTGAAAGCTCTTAAATACTCGAGAATTTATTTTTCTATTTAAATATGAAAGCAGTATAAATTTCTTCATATAAGTATTCTTGCCATCTTTTCCCATAACTACAAATATCACTGGTTAAAGGTTTGTGCATGTCCAAAAGGAGTTACTTCTCTGCATTCAGCAAGAAGTAATTAGTTCTGATGCAAGTGGTTAACATAATAAAAAAGATGTTTTCTGAGCAGAAAAAGTAATGAAACTTGATTTTCCACATATGTACATACTAGTTTTCATAGAAAAAAGATGAATACTCAGAATTCTGCAAGCATAGAATACCTTGATTCTCACACTGAAGGGGAAAAGAAAAAAATCGGTGTTATGTTTAGTCTAGACCTAGAGGTATGCTACCTCTTGCTCCACACTGCCTGTGTGTTCTCACTCTGGCTGGTGACAAACAGAATATCTAACAGCTGGACTGTGCCTTATGTTCCATAATGGGAAATTAGCTTAAGTCACTTACTTATCCCTACCTATTTTCACAAAACTTAACCAGAATTAAACTCTGAAATTTCTACTCTCTTTTAAGTTTGACTGAAGTCAGACAGCGTGTTCAAAAAGCAGGTGGGGAAGTTCTAAGAAAAAGACCACACAAGTTCTGTTCCCTAAGGAAAAAAGGCTAGAAACTATATCTTTTTACAGAGGACATTCAGAATAAATGCTCAACTACTGTACCTGCATAGGACCTGGAATGCAAGACAAAACCCTTTCTATGTTTTCAGAATTCACATCAACATCGTTTACAGCAACTAGAGCATCTCCTGGAGATAAAACAGACAAAAACATAAAATTAGATGGTATTACATCAATGTATAAAGCCAAACAGTGTTTTGTTTTAAAAATGAATATGGCATTCAAACAATCACAAGCGTCTTTTTGTTACAGTTAAGTAGATGGTTTCTATATGCAGCATTTACTATGTTTAGAAACATCAGTCTGTTACCTCAATGCTCTTAAAGGCCTTACTGCCACGCTTGTATCTTTTTACAAAAATAACTGTCAAAGCCTCTTCCCTCCATCCAGGCTTACATCACTCTTGTTACTTGATCATAAAACCCAACAACTTCACCAAGCAACTTATGCCCAAGTAGAATTTTTTTTTGCCTCTGAAACGGCCTCTGACTTGCCAGTCCTTCCCCAGTGCTACCTCTGTTGACATAAACACTGCTGTTTTTCCAAAAGCACGCCAAAACTTGCTCTTCCTGTAGCAGCTTACAAGTTCTGGGCCATCATGTACACCAGAGGTTTCAAGTGTTGCTTGAGCCTAACTAGGGGCAAATCCCACCACCCCTTAGCCCCTCTCTTTGAAGCAGTCCTGGCAGTTACCGTGCCCCTTAGTAACTCAGTTCAGTTCACTAAACTGGCAGAAAACCATTCACTTCTGCTAGGTCATTTTTGTAACCCAAATGCTTGATTAAATGAGCACAAGAGTTGGCAAAAGTGACAGGGACTGTGTAGACAGGATGGGACAGACTTCAGCCACCCTTTCTTTGTGGTACTGAGCAGTTAGTTTGGCTTAGCATCTTGTGAAGTCACTTATCTTGACTTTTTTTTTAAATAAATCACAGCTACCTCATTTCATCCCTATACCTCCTTTGTCTCTCAAGCCACATCACGATGTAGTCCTTTCTCTTTTTTCTATGCCCTGACCAGTGCAGTGGCTTCTTGTTCAGCCCTCTTCATGCTTTTATCTGCCAGTTCTTCCTTCATAACAACATCTTGCATTTTCTAAATCTGACTCTCTTCCCATTAGTGGAATGGGGAGAAAAAAAGTTTCTCAAAGAAAAAGTCTTTAACTTCAAATGGAAAAGGTTTGAAAAATTAAAGGCATGAGTTATGAACACAAACAGAAACAGAGCTTACACACTTCAAATCCACATTAAAGTTTAAAGTGCCAAATTCAAAGTGGGACTTCTGTCTGAAGTGAGGGAAAATATTCTAGAGAAGTATCCCAGTAATAATTAGTTAATAACCCCTGCCTCATCCCCCTCAAAAAGATGCGTGTTTAAGCATGAAGTGAAGTTTAAGCATGAAGTGAAGAATGACAAGAGAGACCCGTGGAAAAAAAAACAACCCCGTGAAGTTAGAAAACATAAACGTAAAACAACATCAAAAAATAAAACTACTTAGACCTGGCAAAAGGAATAGAAATTGAAAAGTAAAAATAGAAGGGGTTTTGGCCATTTGTCTACTTAAAAAAAAAATTGAAGCAGCAGTAAGAAAAGGATACATATTAAAGATATTTCAGGTACGGTAATGGGAGACTAAATCAACCAAAAGATTTGATTACTTAACCTGGCAATTTAGAACATCCAACATTTAAGGTGAGATTTTAGGTTCAGCCTAAGTCAGGAGAACTCGCACTAAAAGGATGGTTGCTCTAATATCAACATCCAAAGTTGGAAGCGCTTTTCAGTATAAAAGAAACACTATATCACAGAGAAAGAAATCAGTAAATATCGCTGGAATTACAGAAATATAATGGCATTAAACAGTATATTCATTCTCAAGAAGGCAGCTAAGTAAGATAAAACATGAGAAAGACAAACGCAACACCTGGATGCATTAGGAAAGGCATTTCCTTTGAATGTAGGTATTAATAGGACCTGACAGGATCCCAATTACAATTCTATTCACCTGTGCTCAAGAAAAATGAAATCAGATGAGATAAGGTATACAGAAGCAATTCTGCAGCGACCATGGGAAATGAGGAACCCGTTTATGTTGGTTAAAGACCAGGAGAGTGAAGGTTTAGGTATGAAAGCAACTGGAGTAGAAATGAGAAGGTTCTGTAGTCTCAAAATAGAGAATTTTGAAAAAGCTTTCAAAAAATCTATCTAGGGCAAAATACCTAAGATGAAACAATAGGAATTTATAAAAAAATACTGTACGAAGTGACTGCCAGTGCCACCAGGATACAGGACTTGATGGTTCATTAGCTCCTTTCCAGAGCCAAATATTCAACTTCAGAGTAACAAACCAGGCCTTAATTTCTACTTGATTTTCTTTGGTGTCACTTTTGGTTGTCTCTGCTTTCTGTCCTATTGGGTAAAAAACTTGGTTAGTTTACAGCTTCTGTCTGTAGAAAGGGAAGCAAAGAAAATAAATTAGCTTACTTTACATTGAAAGTGACTTGATTCCAAGGTCATTCTTACTCCTTACAAGTGTGAAGGAAAAATATCAAGAGCTTCTCTGGAAGAGCAAATTGAAAACGGAGTCCAATTTTGCTTTAGCTGCTCCCTTAAAAAGTACCTACACATCCTCTCCAAGATTATTAATATTAGCATTTAAGAGAATGTAACATGCAATGTGAAACACTTAATAAACAACTGAAAAAAATAAAAAAGGATTGACTGAGGTACTAGATTTTCTTTCAAACTAGGTACTCGTGAGCTTTGTTTTCTAAGGAAATGAGGCTTCTACAATTGTATTATGAATAGCTTTGATCCCATTACTAAATTTCATCCAAAGCTGAAAGAGAAGGCACAAGTCATATTACACGCTACAAGTTCTCTTAATGTGCTGCTGGAGAGAGGACCCCCCCTCCCTTTTCCTTCCCTCTCCTGCCCCAGGTAAAGCTACACCTTGAGCTCAGCAGCTGTCCTGTTTGTGCCCCAGGCTGGCCAGGCAGTACAAAGGCAGTTCAGAAATGGACACAGCAAATTCTGACTTGTCCAAAAAGTGGTCAGTGGGCAGTAGAAGGAATGGTATTGTAAGAGCAGTATGAGGTATCCCCATGTATGAGGAAAGGTGTGAGGGGAGGAATTCTAGGACTGGCATAGCAAAGCTGTGTGGATATAAATCCAAGGACAGCTGGACAGTTCATCACTTCCTCTGTTCACAGGTTTGTTTCTATGTTTATATCTCATCACTCTTAGGTGAGCCTTATTGAGAAAAGTGAATTAAACCAGCATGTCCCTCACAACTGCGCTGATACACCTGCAGGGTTCAGAGAATTCTATGAAATCCAGAACACGCCGAGCAGGCTAGAAGCTGCCATTGTGACACTTACGCTTTTCTCCTGCACCAGGACATATGAAAAGGCATCAGAGGCAGCGTTACAGCAGTATTCAACTACACCTGCAACAGGGAAATCCTCAGCCAGCTAGTTGCAGCAGTGTTTATCACTCTTTCAGGCAGCATGAAGAGATTAGAAAAAGGATATGGGTTCACAGAAATAAGCATGTTAGTATAACTATATTTTAAGCCTTGACTTGGCAACAAAAACATACCTTCAGAAATAAAGCACTGAACAACTGTAAGGTTCAGTACATATTTCAAGCTTTCTAGGAAGACTTGCTTAGCTCAAACTAAGACAGTGATAATAATAACGTGCACACTAATGAAAAGCAGAATCTCTGTGTCTAAAGTCTCTCCATTTCCTGAGAATCTAGTAAAGACAACAGAAACTGAAAGTTTAGAAGAATTCTGACAGCTTATAATTATTTCTATCTTCTACCTTGTTGTTAAATACTATCAAATACAACTGGAATTCTTCCCAGATACTAGGCTGATTGATCAAAATTGATGCAAAACACAATTAAGGCCAATGGGAGAAAGAACATTTTTCTTAACTCACCATCACTAAGGAAATACAGAATCCCAAAAAAAGCAAGCAATATTCCTCTTTAATATACTAGGCAACAACCAACTGCTCACTGTTACTTTACATTAAAGTAAAATTCATTCCTGCTCTTTCTTACAAACAGTAAAGAAATGGTTAAGTTTTATTACACCTACAAAAATGTTATCATTCCTTGGCATTAATTAAATTGCTTTTTCTATTTCAAGTAACAGCAGATGTCTTCCTAACCTCTGTGTTTCTTGGTGTACAGTACAGTGAAGTTTTAGCCTATCAAATCTCCAACACAACAATAATTCAAAGACATGAAAGTCCAAAGTTAAACAGCATTTAAAAGCAACTCAGTAAAGCTGTGCCAGAGCCCCAGGACTAGAAAATTAGTAATCAAAAGCAGAGCATTTGGGCTACTCTAATGTAACAATAAATTATAAACAGAATTACTACCTTCTTTGTTGAAGAGCACTGTAGTACCATGTAGCAAAGATCATAATTCACTAATACAAGAGAAAACATAAATTGCTCTTATACTAATCTGGAGCACTCTTTAAACAAAAGCTGTTTGTGTTCTGTTTGTTTTACTAGAGATGTTACAAATTGTGTTGTAAAGACAACAGTCAAGTCCCCTAATCCACAAAGATACTCAAACCAGCTGCACACATTTTTTGTGGAGACGTATGCACCTTAGCACTTAAGGGAATATTTTTGAACCACATCTCCCAGGGTGGAATATACAGACTTTGAAAGGAGAAGATCCACAAGTATTTACACGTTACATACTCAAAGTGTTTTATTTATTTGATGCCTAATGTACATATGTAAAACTTTTATTGCAGCAGTTAATATTTATTCCATTCAATTTGTAAAAGTGCAATTATGTACCATAAATGGAACAGCTTTCCAGCAGATACAGCCAAAGCAGTCCTCTAAGGCTGCCTTCAATTTGCCAGAAAAAGCTGTATCACTATCAAAGAACTGCAACTTGATGTACAACTGAGAAAAGCTACATTCATCAGCATGGACTTCCCAGGACTGGGTGTGGGTGGGTGGGTATGTTTGTGGGTTTTTTCCTTCTTTATTTTTGCTAAACACAACAGCATTCAAAGAGTAGAGACTATGAACTAACAGAATGAAAGACATCTTGGCACAATAGGAAGCATGTAAAATTATGAACACAGAATATCTTAAAGCAGAACACAACCACAAGATCTATCCAGTGTGATAATTAATGCCAGCAAAGGAATTTATATACGCAAGTGTTCATTAGAGTTTCACATCTACACTTTGAGAATTGCTTCCTCCCTTTCAGCAGTGTGAAAAAAGAAAACTTACAGATAGTGAGACTGACCTAGGTCTTCAGACATTAAGTCCATCAAAAAATAGTGCAAATGTATAAATTTTAGTCTGATTTCACTTAATGCTTAAACAGTTTAGGTTAAATTAAATAAAAGGGTAAATGGTGTTTGCAATTGTTTCAGTTGATCTAAGAAAAAAAATTTTTTTTAAACTTATGGTTTGTAGAATTAAGTCAAATTTTCCCAGACTAAAGCATTGCTGAATTTCAGATGTAGAGAGACGTTTCACCAGCAGAAAGAGAAACGTTGTACAGATGTACAAATACATTTTTCAATCATTCTTGTCCTCTATGAAGTGGGGGAAAAAACCCTCGAACTGACTTAAGTACAGAGATAAAAGTGAACTTCCTCCTTTTTGCTGAAACAGACCTAGTTACATAGACAAGCACACATTTGCATGAAATGTTTTCAAACTTGATATAACGTAAAATTTTTTTTTGTTATAGCTTTTTCAACAATGCAGTTGCATACAAAAGTTTTCCTGTATAACAGTATCTAGAACAGCACTTAACCTGCTCTTACTGGCTTGCATTTCTCCAAGCCAGCAACATCGCTATTGTCTGTCATGAAAGTCACCAGTATATATGTTAAAAGATGAAGAACATTGAAACAAAGTCTTACTCAGTTCCATTTTTAGAGACACAGTGAGCAGCTGCAACAGAGGAGATAAATTTTCTTCAGGCAGCTCCAGGATATCAGGCCTTGAATCAATAAATTCATCTTTAGAAAAATACAGGTCCTTCTCTTTAAGGAATAAAGCAAGCATTTTTTTTTTAATCCAATAATAATGAATAATTATGCTTTGGAGTTCTATCACTTCTTATAAAAAGATTATCAGTCCACAAAGGAACTGTAGGATGTCAGTATATGTTCTGCACACAATGCCAAGCAGAACTGAATTTTACTAGTGATGGAACAGAGAGAGAAGAGAGGCAGGAATTCTTTCCTGTTTTCTTTGTTCTATATTTCTATCTCCTCATTAGAAAACATGTCTCACATCCAGCCAGTCTTAACTAAGAACAGTGTATATTAATCTCAGACATCTAGTTTGCACATGGCTGATGAAATATTCCTGTTTTTTTTTTTTTTAAAGAAAAAGTTTAGAAAACGTCTTTGGGACTGCTGGTATCCCTGACATGTTTATTTTAGAACTGCCTACATAAGGCACATTTCTACTCCTGTTATATATCCATTCCCTAGAGATAAACGTGCAAGCACCATTTCTAAAAGCAGATCTTTGCAATAAGCCATGGTACACTGATTGATAAGTGAATACCACTTCCATACTGTGATGGAAAGTGAGCATTTGTGGCTGAATTAAAATCAGAACCATGCTGTTCACATGGGAGAGGACTGAAGACACTTTTTTCATGAAATCCTGATATTTAATTTCCTCTGTTCTTGCTAATGACTTGGTGGAAGTACTTATAAATGTTCACATACTCCTTTCCAAAAAAGGCAAAGTATGGAACACATTCTACTGAAGAAGGCCAGATCAATTACTTGCTTTATATGTTAGCAGGCTGCTTTTACCCAAACCAATGCTGTTATGCTTCAAGAGGAGATTAAAAGAACATAAACGACATCCCAAACTTCACAGTAAGAACATAGCAAAGCTTATGCAAGCTCTGAATTTCTATCTTGCGTGCCCAGCATCTCTACTTTGGAGAGCCTTTTCAACAAGTCCACCATATATGGTAATTCCTTATGAAAATCTCAAACTCTTACAGTATTTTGGTCCTTTCAAGGACATTTTTCTCACAGGACTCTTAGTTCCAGGGTCTACAAATGACTAAACCAGTATTTACTCTGACTTGGAAGATGGCTGCAAGTTGCTTTTTATGTAAATGTATTACTGTTTTTAACAGCTCATCTGTGCTATAGAAATTTAACAGATAGACTTGGCTTTCCAGCAACGATGGCCTGTTTCACCAAACATTCAGGACTCCAACAGGGATATCTGTGTTTTTACTATTAAAATTAAACAAGCAAAGATTGCTACTTAAACTTTTCTTTATTCTGGGGAAACAAAAAAACAACCCTTCCATATAACACCACCAGAATTATTGGATTAGAAACCCACAGAAAACCATTTGTCAGTAAATGGGGCTGGAACCTGGGCCTTTCAACTGAAGCTTGCAATAACAGCCTGCATCTTTTGCATACTGGTTTAAAATTTGATTACTCTAGCCCACCTTTACTATTATCCACTATTAATCCTTGTCCTTAGGTAGTTTTCACACTTTTTTGACAATTGTACATACTGATCAGGTGAGAAAACTAATGCAAAACATTCCGATATTTGGTGATGAGAGCAGTTAAGAACAGAAGAGAATTTCAAAGAGGATAACAATAGTATGCTCTGCTAGTGAAAAGAGCTTTTCTGTATTTTCAGTGTCATTGGAATTACTTTTTCATTTGTACTAGAGCAAAGATGATCATCAGCATTTATGAGTATCCCCTGCTGTGAATCAGATACATTTCAATCTGAAGAGGGAAGAAAAAATATCAAATTATAATGGCGTTTCCTATCACAACACTTATTTGCCTGTATCTAAAAGTGGTGGAGCTTTTTATCTTTGAAGACACACTCAAAGATGAGACTAGAGAGTTTTACATAGCAGACTAAGCTTTGCATATTGTTAATAATGAACTCCGGCAAGAAAAAAGTTTTGCCAAAAATACAAAAGACAGACACTTAAAAAACATGAGATAAAAGCAACTGTATTTCATCTTAACCAAAATGAAAGAGACAGCAAGAATTTAAAAATCAATGAGGGCTTTTTTGTTTTGAAAATTTAAGATGGATGCTGAACTGCCAAATATTAAAAAAAAAAGACAAATGAGATGATAAACAACACATGGATAGAGGGGCTGCTTTTTAGTTACAAAACAGCAGGTTTTTTTTAGCTTGCAAAACTTGCATTTACTTTCATATGGTCAGTGCTTGCATTCTACTTGGTTAATAAAGTACAGCAACAAGACTTATGACTTCCATATGCAATCTTAAAAAAAAAATTAAAGTGTAGTGCACAAATAATAAACAGATGTTTTAAGTGTTCAAAGCTATAAGAGATACACAGCTCAGAATAAAATGAAGAAGCCACCTGAGGAAAGTGATTAGTGGGGAAAAAGCAGTTATTTCTACTAAAAATGTTAAAGCAATAACCACTTTGTAACTGTTTATTCAGAGTGAAAAAAAAACCAAGAGAGTTTAGTCTCCCTTATGATTCAACCTTGGAAGCCATTTAAGTGGCTACCGTACTTACCAGTAACAAGTTAACTGATTTACCAATGAAAATAAGAGGTGTCTGACTGAAGCTGAGCCTGGAGAGGAAGGGAAAAAGTGCATTTTCTTACCTAGGGTCTTTTGTTCTGTTTTGTTTTCATCTTCTCAGTACCTGAGTGATCTAAAGTTTCATGTTAATTGGCAAAAAATTAAATTCAGTAAGTAACAACTCCCTGAGTCAAGATTGTCTGCCTCCAACATGTGTGGCAAACTGGTCACCAGGACCACCACAGTATGTAATTTTAAAGCACGTATTTTAAAAAGAAAATACACTTAGCATTTGTTTCACAAAAGACTACTACAAAATAGTGGTCTGCACCACTGCAGGCTATTGAAATATTAAAAAGAAAACAAGAACAGGTTAGTATCTATGCATGTGTAAGTCAGTGAAGATGAACAAAGTTATAACCAAACCAGCCAGCAGGCATCAGAGTTTGATCAGTATACTGATCAGGTTTTTGACATTTGTGATGGCTCAAGAAGCTGCTAACTTTTGTGCAAATGCTTCCATTTTAGACTGACCACAGAAATATTCTTTACTGAGTATTTATACAGTTCACAACAGGATTCCTAAAACTTGTTTTTAACAACAACAAAAAGCAAAGTTCTACTGTATTTTTCTTGAACTTTGTGCCCAACTTCAGATCCTGCAGGGGGGATCTGAGGATGCTGTCTGTTGAAGTACAGTTGCTTCTAAATCAGGCTCCGGGTGTATACCATAACTATCCCATCCTCTGATGTGCAATGCAGAGACAGTAAACCACACAGTTTTTTGACTGGAATAAAAATTTTTAAACTGTATATTCTTAAGCAGACAACACTGAAACCTGAGCATCTGATTTATGCAAAGCATCCCTGTTTCCAGACACCGCATAAAAATTCCAGAGTACTCAGCATTCGCTACAGATATATAATTTGAAAGTATTTTTATATGAAAATTATACATTTTTATACTGTTGGCAGAGAATACACTCATTTTCCCAGATAAAAGCTGCATAGCTACAGTATTAAAGTATTTGCTTCCAGTCTGCAAAAATAGGAAACATCAGGTGCTACAGATGAAGTACCATCTCCAATTAGAAGGTTATCTTTCCCTCCTGGATCTGGTATTTGCCTACACTGCTCTGACTTCACACCTGCTCTTACAAACATGCAGTTACAAACAAATTTGTGTCCCAAAATTGACTTACAGGTTAGAAATATCCACTGTTACACTAATTAGACTAGACACCATCAAGCACATCAAGCTGAAACTCACTCCCTCCTCCCCCTTCTGCATCCCCCACTTCTTGACTAATCAGTTCTTTCTGGTAAAATTTGAAAGTTATCCAATTTTCTCTCTGGAGTATTCTTCAGCATCCCTACCAAAAACATGTGCTAGAAGAATCAGCTAGTCAAAGCACGATTTGCCTTTTTAAACAGACAACACTGGAATTTCAAAAGCACTCATGCTGACTTTGTGGGATTTGTGCTACTATAGTATTTAGATTTTCATGGTCTCCAAACCAACATGACACCTTTGCTCTCTCCCTACAGGGAACCAACTTCAAGGGTAATTAAACACCCTTCCACCCTTTACAGATGTAAGCTAGCTGTCTCACATTTACTGTCTCTGAGGTTGGGGTCTTGTGAGTGCCAAGTCCTTTTAATGGCCTCTTGACGCTGGAAGTGGGAGTATTTCTGCTCCTTCACACAAGTTCATTCCCCTCCGTCATTCACACTTGGGTGTTTGTCAGACCTTCTGTGACCCAAGTTTAGAATATTACACCAGCAAAAACTAGACAGGCAATTTTTCTTCTGGGTTAGTTTGCTGCCAGGTTATTTAGTTCCATCAGCTCATGGAAGTGTCTGACAAGAGCCAAAGCAATACAAAGGAGAGCTGCTATACTGGCTCGCTGCCTCCTCAAACTGCAGCCCCACTATGTAGTTGGAGGCCTTCTGATCACAACTGCTGAAGAAGCAGCTGTTATACTTGCTAAACAGAAGAATATCCAAACAAGGCTGTGCAGAAAGTCTGTAACACATGAATATATCTTACTCAATATTTTTTCTTTATTTTTATGGTTCAAAATCCATTTAAAGCATATACAGTGAAGCTTTTATCTATGAGGGGGTGGTGTGGAAAAAAAGAAAACAATATTTGGCAGACTATATTTTTTCCCCAGTCCCACTTATCTACGGAGCAAATTCTGCATTAAATTAAAGTGGGGGAAGGAAGGGTATTTGTTGCTCCAAGTTCAAGCTGCTCACTCCCTGTACACTCAAAGGATAGTCATCTCCTTCCTATATTAGCACCTTCTAGTTTATGTCCCATGTTCTTAAAACCACTGATACAGTAAAATAGAATAGGCAACAAAACATCAGATGCAATGACATTTATTTAAAATAATCCCTCAATAACTGACAAAATAGTTGTAAGTAAAGGCAGAGTGCTGAAGTTTCACTGTTCATTGGATTACTTACCAATCAAGATTTGACCTGTTTTAATTGCTGAACTACCTGGCACCAAGCCATGTACTACAAGCTTTTCTTCACTGATTCCTCTGATGACTTTATCCTTCTTGCCTTTTTTCTCTGCTCTTCTGCTGGTCCATGAAGACTGATGGACAATCCCTATTAAGGCTTCCAGCAGCCTGTGCTGCTCATCTTCTCCAGCACTGTACAATTTTCTGGGATTTACATAAACATACACATCTTTGTATTTTTGCTGAACTATGACACCCATTTTCTGAGTGGATTGGTGTTTCAATATGGAAGTAGGACCAGTGGAGTGCACATTACAGCTTCCACTGCCTTTCTTACCAGAATGCTTTGGTAAAAGATTCTTCTTTTTTAATATCTTGGTCAATTTCTTCAATTCATACTTTCTTTCTTTTCGTGATCCCTCTTTAATAACTTCAGCTTCATTTTCACGAAACCTGACGTGATTCACTGCTGGCATTTCTGGACAACTGTTCTGAAGCAGAGCTTCTTCTTCACTTTCACTCAGTTCTAAATAAAACAATTCCCCATTTTTCTGCACACCATCCAACCATTCAGGCTCAAGGTCACTGGGAAAGAAAGAAGAATGATGAGTGACAGCTCTGATATGGAAGACTGCTATGCAAGAGACATCTGATTACTTCAAGTGGGGAGGGGATAGGGAGAGTGCAAGTGGGAAAAAAAAAAAAGTACGTTGCCTCCTGAATATGGAAAGCTCAACTACTTTAAGTTTGCCATGAGGCGTAAGAGCTCTTCTCAGACAAATGATGGATATGGCGACGAAAGGCATCCCTCCCAGATGTTAAAATAGTTTCTTCAAATGCCTTACAGCCATTGTAAAAGGCAATATTCCTTTTTCTGGAAACAAACAAACAAATCCAACCCCACCCCAAAACATTTCTTTCATGTACAAGTTTTAATTAGCAATTGCATTCATGGGCACAAGAAGGCTTTCTCTTAGAGAAAAAATGCAATCCTATTATTTTTCCCTTGTGCATTTATATGGATTGTACTGCAAGCCCTTTGAAAGACAAGATTAACATTTTAATATCACCTCAATATAACAAAAAAAAACAAGACAAAATCTAGGTAACACTTAAGACATGTTCAAAACAGCATATTCAAGCTCACATGCAAAACCACACAACAAAAAAGTAAAGAGGCAGCATCGCTACAGAAAAAGTTCTAGCAGCTGGAGTAGATCACTTTGAGTCACTAGCATCAAGCTGCTGCAAAGCAAAGGCAAGGCAACTCCAGGATGTATTAACAGGAGTACCATCTGCACGGCACAAAAAAATTTTTGTCCTAATTTGGCAATGGTGATGTGTCAACCATGTCCAGTTTTGGATAGTACATTTTAAGAAAGATGTAATAACTGGAACAAGCCCAGAGTGCAAAGACTAATAGTAAGTAGTTTATAAACATGTTTTAAAGGGAAAGAGACTGAAGGAAATCTTACTCTTCTGGCAGAGAAAAAGCCCAAACAAAAAATGATAGTCGAGATGCAACAGGCCAAATTGTCCACTCCCTCACCCCAAGATGAACCACAGAGCATTGCTACAGAAGGACTGCCAAAGTAGGAATAAGTCAGTGGTTTAATTTACCAAAATATTTAAACTAAATAAATCTGGGATGTTCTGTAGCAAAAATTTTCAGGAACAGGTCACAGAATCATAGAATGGTTTGGGTTGGAAAAGCTGTTTCGTCTTTGAGGTAAGTGTCAAATTTCAATTTGGATGTCAGTTCATACACTCGTGTTCTCCAGCTTTGTCATATATTTTTATTAGAACCTACTATATGGCCCAAGGAACAAAAAAAAAGGAGGGAGCTACACTGGGTACACTCAAACAGAAGCACTCGAGACAGAAGGCTCGTCAAGGAAGAGCACACATAGCAAAGTCACTCTATGCAAATAAGCTGATGAAGACATAAGACTGAAAAAGCATCTGAAGGGCATGAATTGCTCTCCTTGAAGGCATTTTCAGAAGTGTACTGTAAAGAAACAATCACTTTATAAATACAGATCCCTATAGCCATCTGAAAAAGCAACATCTGAAACAAGAAACCTGCACCTAGGATGACAGGTTTTTTTCCCTGATGCTGTAAGTTTCACAACTGATTTAAAGTAAGCTAAAACTTTTTTTTTCTTTTAAATTTCATTTCCATATCTGTTCCCTCATGCCAAAACAAGCACTTACAGCATAACCTGAGCTTCTATATTTGTCTGGAAGCTTCAATCAAGGGATCTAAAAATCTAGAAGACCCACATTCCTCTAAGAGCAGTTTCACTGATCCCACACACGTATTTCTTTTTTTGGATAAATGTCTGAAAAACTGTGAAATTGTCCATGTACAGAAGAAAAATACTAGAGATGAAGAATCAAAGTTCTGATTCAGAAGCAAGAGAAGACTGTTCACATCCAAGGAAACTTAGACACAATAAACAGTCAATATCTATAAGCCATGTTTTAAAGCAATTAAAGAACACAACAAATCAAGGAAAAAACATTTTACTGCATTGTATGATTGAATTCTACCCATATGATAGTTTGCAGAAGCTAAGATCGTCATCTTTAGTTGTAGGAGTGTTGTAGGTCCAGTAGAGGAAACTACTTGGACCTAAAAGTAAAGCTTCACTGTTCTGCTGATGCAATGATAGAAAAGATGCATATATTATATACACTGTGGTCTGTGTTGAAAACTGTGGAACAGAGCTTTCTCCTCTGAATACATACAAAGAACGCCAATAAATAGGCATTTTAGATTAAAGACTTGGAAGAGACAAAAACCCAACAAACACACCAGAGGCAGAGGAAAAAAAAAAAGCCTGGCATCAGGCAGAAATGTGTTACAGTTGAGTTCTGGCTTACAAACACAGAAACAAAATAACGTAGCATACATCCAACAGCTTTGTCTCTCACTGAGATAGATGTATGGGACAACTACGAACCAAAGTGTAAACACACTTCAGACCTCTCCCACTAAAATTTTCTTTTTCCTCTTCACTGCATTACATAATGAAAATAGCATGCCCAATAAAAGGTTGTTGATTAGACCCTGACATATGCTTTTGAAATGTCAGGCAGAGTTGCTTTAATGCGGGGAACAAACAGAGAGTGAAGTTTAACACAAATTTTAAAAAACAGCAATAAATGAAAACCCCAGTGCTTGTACATGTGATTTTAAAATATGCATTGGTACTACAGAGCTGTCTTCTCACCTACCATTTGCCAAAAGACAGTCTACTAAAACAGGAAGACCGCATCTCCCTTGCCAAAGCACTGACAGTACCGAGCCAAGGCACTCGGCCCCTTCTCCTTCCCGGGCAGCGCCTCGCCCGGCCGCGGGAATGCCCCCGAGGCTGCCCGCGAGCTGGCCCGTGCTGCCGCTCCGCACGGGCCGGGCCGGGCTCTGGCAGAGGAACACGGTCTGAAACCGGCACCGCACCGGCACGCACAGCCCTGGCTCCAGCCGGCACTCACGGGCGGCAGCCGGGACGGACTCAAGGAATAAACTCGCCAGAAACCTTCCAGGGGCCACAGGCGAGGAAAAGGGGAACGCGAGGAAGCGCCCGGGGCTGCGCTACCCCGCACCACCAAAGCTCTGCTCTCCCGAGGGCCCGCAGGGTCTAACATTAATTAGCTCAAGTTTCAGGGAACCGAGGGAAAAGCCTCTTTCCCTCCCGAGGCGCGTACCGGCGACCGTCCCGCCGGACCCGCTGCGCCGCTGGACACTGCCGGGCCGCGGCCACCCACCCCCGCCCCGGCAGGCCGCGCTGCGGAGGGGCTGCGCCCCGCGCGGGGAGAGCCCCCGGCCCAGCCCGGCCCCGCCCCGGGGACGTCGCGGCTCGCGCTCCCCCGCCCGCCCTTACTCGGAGCTGGCGGACAGCGAGGTGGCGCACGAGCTGCTGTCGCTGCTGCTGCTGGCGGCTGCGGTGCCCGCGCGCTCAGCACCTTCTTCCCGCGACGGCTCCATGCCCTCAGCCGCTCCGCTCCCCCTCCCGCCGTCCCCCCCGGACGCCATGACACCCGCACCCCAGCGCGCCGGGCGGACACGTGACCCGCACCCTGCCCTTCCCATTGGCGGCCCAGGCCCGGCGCCATGGAGATGGGGGAAGCCTGAAGGCTCGTCCTGCGCGTGGACCGTTAACGGTCGCGGTGCCGCCTGAGGGGCCCGCGCAGAGCCCCGCCGCCGCCAACCGGCCCCGCGGGCCTCAGAGCGCTGGGCTTTGATAAGCAGTAATCACAGCACGCACCGCCGTCCGCCTCGGGAGGAGGTAAATGGTAGTTTTAGCTCGCCTGCTTCCCTTGGCCTAGGAGAGTAATAAACATTTGAGAGTGCCCAACCTCCCCGGTTGCCTCCTCAAAACAGACAGCTGAGTCTCACTAGTCCCTTTCCATGGGTCAATACATAATGGAGAGCAGACTATTTATTTAGTTGTATGATACCAAGGTCTCAGCAACACTCCCATAAAAGAAATTACTAATGAAACTCACAGTCTTAGTTTGAGGCTCACCTCAAAGCATTGCTTCTAATCAAAAACTGATTTGGAGAAAGAAACCTGAGGTAAACAGTAATCTTCAAGTCACACAGTTAAGAGTGGAATGTTTCTAGGCTTTATGTTATGCTCCATTGTAACAATTTAGAGTCACGGGAACTAAGATAATTTCTCTTTAGGTTAGTCAGGGGAGCAGCTGGGTCAGAGAGGAGGGGCAAGGATAGGTGACAGACCTAAACTAGATGATTTGGCACCTTAAAGCAATCAATGCAGTCTGCAAATGCAAAATCATGCACAGTCGATAGAGAGAGGAAAAAAAAACTACTCAGTTTTCAAGACTTAATTATTCACATCCATGAAAAACAAGACCCATGGCAACCCTGCAGACAACTTGCTGTGCAGCTATGTCAGTAAATATATTAGGACACGCATGGTGAATAAGGAAAGGGACGGAGAATAATTGTTGGAACATTTTTAATGTGTTGGATTTAATCTCTGCTCAGTGGGATATTTGCACAGCTTCATCAGTGAGGTTTTATAGTTCTGGAGGACTATGTAGAAGTCACAGAATTCTGGTATGAAATTCCTGTGCTTGAAACTGTCTTAGGGAAACATTCATTAATAAGTGTGATTTCAAGTGAATTAACAGACAAGAATGTTTTGGACTCGTATCCATGGGATTAAAGCTTCAATTGGAATAGTTGGCAATCCTATATTAAAATTTGTGGACATTCTTAAGTGCCCATGCAAGACCTGATTTTACAGATAAATAACTGTTGTGTGGATTTTAAGAATACAAACCTATACAAAGGAGGAGACAGGAATATTCCCTACCTAAAGAAAGAAAAAAACAACAGGTTTGTTCTAGGATGGTTTCAGTCAATTTAGGACAGGATATAGTAGATAATTTAAGGTTTTTCTTCTATATGAGCTGGCAACAACCACTTCACACAAAGTGTATAATCTATGCATAGTAGACAATTCTTAAAAAAAAAAAATCAGGTCATTCTTTGTTTCCAGTTGTCAGAATGCAAGATAGGTACTAATTTGAATTCTTCCTATTGCTTCCAGAAAGGTGGGGAAAATATTTTAAAAGTATCCCACTTCCCAAACAATTTACTTTGAGAAAACAAAATAGCATAAATAGCATTTCCCAAAGAGCTTAATGAGTTATGATTTTTCTAAGAGGAATAATGCAGGAGTGAGCATTTTACTAGAAGTAGGTAAGATACACTGTCCTGCCATCCCTAATTTTGCTTATATTTTCGAGCACTTTTAATATAGCAAAGAGAATACTGAATGTTTCTCTAGAGAAGTGACAGTCTGTGCCAGATGGATCTGTTAAGTTAAAATTCACTGAGTTCAGGAGTTAGTAAATTGTTTCCAGTTTTCTGCTCAATAAGTGAGAAATACAGGCTCCCCACAAAAGGAGGCGGCAGTCCTACACTAGTTGCTGTTTTATAGGGATAACCTTATTATGAAGGACAGGATGATGGAAGATTTTGGACCAGTAGGAGAAGCAGTTGGGAGTCATCTAAGTATTTTTTCTGAAATTAATGTGGAATTTTTGCTGCTGTGGGAAAAATTAAACCTCCCAAGACATAATACCTCTCACAGAGCAGGATTTTATTTTAGTGAAGACACAGATTTTCCCATATAATCCCTCTTGAGAAGAAACCCTCTCATTTTTGTACATAAATATTAGGAAAAGACTTGAAATGATTTGTCTTCTGGCAGATCCTTTACACTTAGTCCAAGTAGTTGGGCTGAAGCTTTTTACTAAGCAACCCCTGAGCCTTCTGTGCTAGGTTGCTGTTATTAACAAGCAGATGGTAAAATTTGCCCCAGGGTATCATTGGCATCAGTACTACTACTCACCCTTATTGGATAACTGGTTAATGAGCATTTAAAAGTGGATAATTAAAAAGCACTCTCTTTTGCCTAAAGGTTGTTCTGATTAGCTGTTCCTGCAAGGAACTAACTCCATGTGTGGAAATTGATTTCAGAACAAGAGTTCCTTGTTACTTTTTTGGCTTAACCTGCTTTGAAACCTGTTGTTCTTTAAAAAGAACAGTCTATGTTGATGCACATTTACATTTAGGAATAGATCGTTGTTGAAAGAGGACAGTGTACAGGATACACCAAAGTCTGGTCCTTTCGAATAAAGGAGGAAAACAACTAGGGCATAACTCCATTTTTTGGTACTGTTGTATGCGTATTTATGAATCCCTACTCCAACTACAGTCCATGTAACTGAAAAGTTAAACTACTAACATTTTTTTAATTGTTACATACTAACAGCTGATTGTTTCAACCTGATTATGAAGAAATGAGGCTGGAATTACAGTCTCTTCTAGCAGCTAGATGGAAGAGCATAAGGAAATTTAGGATTAGCACTTATTACTACTCTAACTCGTCCTGTTTGGTTTTGGATAGTTAGGCCTAATTTTAGCAATTTTACCAGGGCCCATGATTCACTGATGATATACCAGATTGATTCCATTCATTCACATTCAGCAGGCGTGTTGGGCCTCAATCATGGATGTAGTTGAGCTCTTCTCAACACAGGGCTGAAAACTTGGACAGAGTTATGCTTCTGGTATACTGCGGCAAACTGATGTTCCTTGTGCTATTAGCAAATGCTACCTTTGACTGAGGAGGTCACAGTTTATGCTTGTGAAGTGCCAATGCACTACCCAGGAATTATATCAGATCCCTGATTTTTTTTCAGAGGCATTGTCCCTGTTTAAATGCCAACGTGGTTGAGGAAGAGCAGACTGCAATGTTGCCCTTCCTATCTGTACAGTGCTCCAAACTAGGAGATTTCTCTAACAACTGGATCTGCCAGCTTTCTGGCTCTTCTGTAGAGTGCAGGTGGTATAAACAGGCCATAGTAATACGGTGAGACACATCTCACTGGATGTGCCTGGACTATCATTGAATCTGTCTTTCCTACTCTGGCCACGTACCAACAGCATTTCAGGTGTCCCTTGGCTTTCCCCTGCCCCTACCATACTTCAGGTTACAGCTCTTCATTAATGATAAAGAAATAAGAAGGTCTAAGTGACTTCTTACTGTTTCAATTTTTTCCTCTGCTGCTTGTTTCCAAATCAGATAATATTTCCAGGAAGGCAACAACTGGAACAACTGGACAGACATAACATGATATATTACAAATATAATATGAGCTATTACAAGCAGATAAAACTAAGAGGAAAATATTTTCTTCTTTGTTTTACAGTTGTTTCTGCTGTTACACCTGCTTTACTCAAACATCTGAAGAAACACTAGCAGAAAACCGAGATTGCTAAGTGACCATTCCAGATTTTTAAGCTCTTGATTCCTATTGATTTTTTATTCCTCCAGTGCACAAAACAGAAATAAATTCATCTTTTTTCAAGATCTATGACAACAGTACAGCTTTTCCCTACCCCAGCAAAATCTTCCCTTACTTAAGGGAGACAAAAGGCACACTTCACAGGCAGTTCTTAATAGCTAAGGTTTTGTGATTACAACAAGGTTAATGTAAGACTATGTGACTAAGGCTGTGATTACAGAGTCTTCTGTTCACAGCTTTTCTGACATTATTGCACAGAAACCGTCCATAGCAAAGGGGCATGAATTGAACAGTGATACTGAACGGTCATTTTAATTGGGATATTCAGATATAAACAGACTAAATAAAGAATGAAGGCTACCTTTGTGACCAAAGGAACAGAAATTCTGTGAGAAAACACTGCAGTGCTCCATAAATAAAATACTGTTCTTGCTGACTTCTTAAACTTTCTGTATCAACTTCCCTCTATGTAACTGTTAAAATGGATCATAGAAAGCACTTCAGAAAAAGAATATAAAACAGAAGACAGCCATGAGGACTTCAAGAAGACGAGTTCAAACCATCTCATTCTTTCGGAAAACAGTCTTACAGAGTTAAGACTTCCCTCTAGCATGAAAAGCAGCTGTAATTTCAAATAAGATTTTTTCGTACTGTTTTTACTTCACTTTAAATCTACAAGCTTTTTTTTTTTTTTTAGGATCACCTGCTATGCATAGCAAGCATGTCAAGCATGAAAGAAAACCATTATTTACAGTCAGTCAACATGCAAACTTTTCAAATACGAACAATACCTTATTACACTGAAAGTATACGAACATAAGCACTACCATGGGGCAGCATGTTTTTAATCTCACTTTGAAATGGAATGTTTTTTGTTAAGCCACTGACCAATGCATTCTTGGGGTTTCAGATACCAGAGGCTCCCCTCGTAGCATATGAGTGCATTAATTACTTATAAAGTAGCTTCAGAGTACAACGCAGGTACGGAGGTTGCCAGTGTGCCCTTCTTGCTGCACTCAATGTTTCCATCCTCTGTGTTCACAGGAATTGATTTTAAGCTATTATTGTGTTTGGTACTTTGAGCTAGAGAGAAGCTGAGTTAATAGTTAGTTGTCAGTTTCCATAGCAAGATCTGTTTGAAGTTGGCACTGAGGCAAAGCGTACTTTTTATTTGCAGTAGGAAATAAATCAATGTAGTTGAGAAAACACATTATGAAACAGGCACTTTACAGAACAACTGGAGATGAGCTTCTGTTGGATACAGCTGAATGGGATGGCGTTTTCTTTGTAAAGTTTAAGCAGCTCTCAGCTAGTGCAAAGAAAATGGCATTGCGGGTGGCTTTCAAAGTCCTGCACTGGCCTATTGGATGAGGTCTTATTGTCAAGATTTCTTTGTGTGCGGGGATGCTGTGGAGAATTGCACGTTAGGGATGGTGAAGACAGTGGAAAAAGCAGCTGCTTCTCATGCAGTGTGCCTCCTGGAGTGACCATCTCAGATTTGTGTGCGCGAGTTAACATTTTTTTCCTACCTCTCTTTAAAGAAGATTTCAAAATGCTTGCAGAATTGATGCAATATATTTTCCCTCTATCAACCCGTTTTATTTACACGTGCAAGAAACCCACAGGTACCCCTGGGTTTCCACGGCCCTCGCACAGGTTAGAGGGCACCCTTTAAAAGCACATTGGGGGAACTCCCCTCACCCGCCCGGGGCCACACCGAGCAGGTCCATCTCTTCTCAAGCACGGCAGGGACCCGAGGGCCAGTCGGTGCTCCGCGGGCAGCCGCCCCTTCCCTCCGTGCTCGCACCGGGCGGCTCCAGCTCCCGCGGCCCCCTGCCCCCGCCCGGCGGGGCACCGCACCCCCCCGGGGCCCGGGGCAGGTGAGGGGCGGCAGAGACACGGCGCTTTTCACTTCCCGTCTCCACAACAGAAGGCTGCCGGGGGAGCCTCTCCGGAGGGCCGGGGGCTCCCGGCTGCCCCGCGGGCCTCGCTGCCGGACCGCCGCTGTCCGCCAGCCGCCCAGGGCACCGGCGGGTCCTCGCTGCGCTGCGGCTGCCCTCTCCTGCGCGGAGGGCAGGGCCACTTCTCTCCCGGACGTTGTTCTGCCAGCGAAGGGGGAAGAAGGCGAGTGGAGCCGGAGCCTCCCAAGCCGGGGAAGTAAAACTCCAGCCGCCCACCTCTACCCCCCCTCCCCTCGAAGCCCGGGAAGTGAAACTCCAGCCTCCCCGGCCCCGCCACTGACCTGTGCAGCAGGACGCTCTGCACCGAGTCCAGGTCCTCCAGGTTCCTGGTGACGGGCCGCGGGATGCTGTACCTGCCCGTCCCGAACATCGCGGGCGCCCGCGGGCCCTTCATCGCCCGCCCCGCCGCCTGCCCCGCGGCACCGGGGACTGCGGGCGGCCGCGGGCAGGTGGGAGCCCTTCATTCACCCGCCCGCCTCCTCCGCGCCCCCCGCGCGGTCCTAGAGCCCGCCGGCGCCACGCCGCGGAGCGCGGGGGAATCGCGCCCCACGCAGCTGAGAACCGCGGCGTGCGCCGGGGAGATTGGGGGTCCCGAAGAGGTGGTGGTGGTCTGCTGCCGCGTGCGCCGCCGGGGGGTCTGTCCCAGATCTCTTACAGGCCCCCGAGGGGGGCTGTCTTGCGCTGTATTGTTTCTCTCGGGAAGTAGCAAACCCTGAAAACACAAGTTTCATGTAAGTGCAGTAAAACCATTCCTAACTGCAGCTATAGTTTTTTTCCCCCTGAGCTGCATCCATAGCTCTCATTATGTGAGAAAATATTTTTCTCCATTTTTTTTCCTGTTGGTTAAAATAACGGAGTTGCCCAGTTGATTCTATTTCCTTAAGTATTAATATGAAGAATAATCAATCCCACAAAATCTAATCCAGTCTTATTTTCACTCTTTCACAAGATAGTAATTACAAGCGCTTCCAGACGATTGCGGAGTTACATGACTCCTTACTGGTTTTCCACATGCAAAATTCTGACACAGTACATTGAGTGAACAGGAATGTGAACATATAAAAGTAGTGTGATCTGTATCTTTGCCATTCTTATTTCTTACCCATGAACTGCCGTCATTTGTGTTCTCTGATCCTTTTTACAATGCAATCAGTTTTCTCTAATGTTTAGAATCTGACAAGACATGGTCACCTCCTCCAGATTTCCTTCTATAGGTGATTTAAGATCAATAGCTAATAAAGTCATGCAATAAGTTATTAAAAACATTAGTTTTAGCTTCTCACAGTCATTGTCTCTGGCATAATTACAGCAACATAACAACGAAGTTGTTTTCCAGAAAGACCATTAGGAGGAGGACCATTAGCATGATACAGGATGGATAACAAATTGTAAGCCATTGAATATTTTAGCACCCAACTCCATGGGATGTTGGCCACCACATGGAGTAAAAGCTTCAGGTTTCTTGAAGACTTTGGCTTGAGTAAACAGTGGCAACAACTCAGTCTAGAGGGGGTGAATGCAGGATAACCATGAGTCTAGCTGAGATTCTCGTCAAAAAGTGTGAATCTGATATGTAGGTATCTTACCATTTGTTCCCTTTTAAAATTTTCGTTCCTTTCTGTGATACCAGCTAGAAATTTTAAGGGAATGACAATCTCCTCGGAATTCTACTATTGTTAAATACGTGGGACCCAACCACACTTATCCACTGGAGGTGGGCAACAGCAGCAGTACTGTCTAGGATTATGACCATAAAACCTTTTGTCACGTTCTTTAGCACCAGGGCTATGGTGCTAGGGAATCTAAAAGTATACCAGGATTTTGGGTCTAAGTAGCAGTGGCTGGAGGAATTTGGGATGGACAGTAGCAAAATAAATGTAATGCTTCTGCAGTGGGCACTATGAGAAGAACTTGCAATACCCACACCTGGATTTCAGAAAGCTGATGGAAATTGCATGGCAGTCATGTCCCCATCACTCTAAGAAACCGCTCAGGCACAATCTGTGTTTCTAGGTGACTGCACCAGTGGGCGATGTGTGATACGAAACTTGGGATGTTTCATAAACAAATGTTCCTGGAAGTATGGTTCAGATGGCAATGTTAGCATTTTTCCTCCTGATCATGGTTATATCTGCTTTTGTGTCTTCACAGCATGTCTGCTATGGTAACTGGGCCCTGTGAAAGTGGGGAAAAGACAGCACAGGTCATTTTAAGCTGTGTGTTCACTCCTGTCTACATGCTGAATTGAGAAAAAAAGAGACAAAGATTATCTGATGATGCTTTGAGGTAACATCAATTAATCCAAAAATATTTTGTAACTCTTCTTTGGAGTAATCAGCCTTTGGCAGCTTGACATCTGACGGCAGCATGATTAGAAGCCAGAGTTGCTAGCACTGTGTGTGTTTTCCTCAAGCAAATGGAAGGCAAAAGACCCTACACATGCATACCGAGGCTATAAATTTTAGGCTAGAGTTTAATGTAGATCTGGGACTTCTAATCTCCCGTCGGTCTTGTACAATGTGGTTTTCAGAACAGCATTATGTAACTGCAGCAGAGGAATAAGCTGCAGAGATTTTTTTTCCCCCACTTAGTAAGATCTTTATGTCCCGAGTGAGCGGAGATGGTTAATTTTGTGCACAACAGGGGTGTGTTTTCCCCATTCACATAGGACAAGACAACCCCCACTTCTAGGGCTGGCATTTGCTGGTAGAAAACAATAATAAAACCAAACATTACATCAGAATCACAACGCATTGCCAGAAGGCCTTTTCAAGATCCCTGTCAATTTGTCTTTGTCCCTGTGTTCCTTCTCACAGGAGACCATTTTTTTTGTGTTTCTTACAACTACTGACCTAATGCAGAGATTAATGCTAACATCATCTGCTACTAATATTGTACTTTACATGTACTTTTACTTTTTAACAAAGCCAAATGCAAGGTCCTGCACGTGGGTTGAGGCAATCCCAAGCACAAATACAAGCTGAGTGGAAAATGGCTTGAGTGCAGCCCTGAGGAGGATGTAGTAGGTGTCAGTAGACGAAAAACTGAACATGAGCCGGCAACGTGCGGAGTTGGGTTTTTAGCAGAGGAGTGGTTCCAGATCAGGCTCTAGCTTGGTTCTAGACTCGTTGGTTCTAGACTACATTCTAGATAACGTTATGGTTCTAGATCAGATTCTAGATAACTTTGTGATGCTAGACCATGTTTTATCTCACTTGATGGTTCTGGATCACGTTCTAGATCACTTTGTGATTCTAGATAACTTTGTGGTTCTAGATAACTAGATCTTACTGTACTCAGTTCACAAACTAAGGGCTATGGCAAATTGTTGTTCGAGCACAAGGTTACGTTCCTGGCTAATCTCTCCTTCCTCACATCTTTGCTTATGACACTACCGCTGTAACAGAGGCAGCAGAGCAGGCACTGAAAATGCATTTTACCAGCTGCAATTTAGTCCAGCATATTAACGTAAGCCACTGTCTACTTCCATTTATTTTGTTCTGCCAAGCTATAAATTGTAGCAGGTGAGTGTCAAGTTCAAGTATCCATTGTATTAAACTATGGTAGCTGAAGGGATCCAGGAATGATGAACCAGAGACCACGTTTTCTACTCATCTGAAAACACAGAGATTTAAGAGGGTAAGAAATTTTTTTTTTATCTGACTGGCTCATGTGTGGTTTACCTTTTACTTTTAAATAGGGGATTGTTTTATCTTTGGATATAGTAGGCAAGCAGGAGCTCTATGTTATCACGAGGGATGAAAACCCATAAAAGAAACAGATCAGTTAGCCCTGGATTGTTCTGTATTCTGTTATATCGCCTTTTCTGGTAAGTGGGTTCGTTACCAAATATGCTTCTGCTGTCTTAAAAACTTAAAAGTAACTGCAAAGATCAGTAAAAAGCAGTGATTTACATTAATGAATGTAGCTCTTAAGAATCACGACCCCTAAAGAATGAATATGCAGAAATTCTGCCATTCTGTGTAGGAACATTCTTCAAGCCTACATTGGTTTATTTCTAGTATTACTTCATTTTCTGCTAATTAACAGTGGATAATGATGGCGATTTTGTGGAGTGAATATTCATTCCAGATATCAGGATAGGCTCTCACTCACCTGAGGGTGCATACTTCAGCTGCTACTGCCTTTCTGTTGCTGTGGTTAAAAGGTTGAGGAATGGGGTGAGTGGGGTATTTTTGCTGAGGAGATGTTTCCAGGCTCTGCCTCCTTTCCACAACCTGTCAAGCTTGTGATCAAGTTATCAAGGTTATAGGAGGCAGAGGCAATACTATTCATTTCTGTCAGGATCAAATGTGGACATCTACTTCTGGATTTGCTTTTTATTGTAATTGAGGCTACATGTCTATTAAAACAACACAGGTTTTGGTGCTATTTGGTTCACTTGAAGAATAGCTTCTTTTTTTCTGTCTGTGTGGAGCAAGCTGGGTTCTTCATGTGGTTGTGCTGTTAACTCACTTGTGTTATACCAGCGCCACACTGCAGAGAGAAGATTTAGCTGTGGTATGCTGAGTTTAATGGCCTGTCCTTCTCAGCACACAGGGGCAGTGAACAGCAGCTGCTGTTGCCATGTCTGCCTTCAGTTCAGCCTTCCAGTGGCAAGAGAAAAAAACCCATTTATTGGTCAAACAAATTTCCTGTAATTCTGAGATCTCTTCAAAACCAGCCACAAAGGTAATGCTTTGACAAACCAGCAAAGTCAACAATACAACAACACCTGGAAATAAGGATTAATAGTCCACAAACAAACTGTTAGTCCAAGGAGTAAGTGATAAGCTGAAGAGCTGTGTAGGATGATGTTACTCACTTCTTAACAGACTACAAGTTCCCCTCTATAAAGACTTTTCAGTTTGCAGAATAGTGGGAACAGGGTGGCAACATGCATCTGCTTCGTGGCCTTTAAAATAACTTGCTGGATTCTTATTAATTCCTTCAAGACAATTTTTTTGTACTAATGAGGAGTCTACATCTAATTGAAAATGCTCTCCTAAAAATATTACGTATTTATATATTGCAAAGACTGATAAAGCATAATTAGGTTTTGTTTAACTGAAACTGATAAAGTTCTCATAAATTTATCTATAAATAGTTTGTGACCATCTGGTCTTCTGAGAAATAGATGAGAACCATAAAAAGGGGCAACTTATGTTTTATATGAACATCTGGGCAAAATGTAAGAATATCTGGCATGTGTGTTAAAATGTAAGGATATCTGGCAGGTGTGCTAAAACCTCCTTGAACTTTGACCCCAGATTTATTTTCTTTCACAAATTTCTACTTTCCTAGAACTGATTTTAGGGCTCTCTCTCCCTTTTATCCCCAGCTTCTGGACTTGTCTGAGTTTCTGGAGGCAAGCATCCTGATATTGCTGCATTATGGTTTTCTTTGCAAATAATTTACTTGATTATTTGTTCTTTTTTGTTTTGTTTTGTTTTTACAAAAATAAACGCATCTCTTCCAGGTCCAGCCTCCAGAGATATGCAAAAATTAAAATTTATTTAGAAGAAAGTTGTTCCTACACCTGATCCTAGTGGTTTCGAAGTAGAATGTGAAAATTCAACTTTATTGGTACTAAGAAGGCAAAAACATACTTTTATTATTTTAAGATCTCATAATTAAAAATAAATGTAATGGTTAATGATTTGACTTATGCTAATTAATGTTTGAGGCTGTCAACGCGGTATATTGTCACAACATTGATAGTAACCCATGGCAAAAACATTTTGTCCTATATTCATGTAAAGGCAATGTTGAGATTGTGTATTAATCTTATTTGACTTTGAAGGAAAGGAAAATTGTGGAATATTAACTAGAGACCTTGACTGTAATTTAAAAATTTACAAGCAAATATGCAAACTTTCTATATGCCACCTCACAATTGCTTTTGGATTAAGCAGAAAATCTTTTGTGTGAGACTCTCAAAAAAGCGTATGTTGAATTTTTATGGATTAAACAATTTATATAACTAGTTTAATCACAAGGTAAGTGGGATTATTTTCAAAGCTAAAGACTTTTTACATTTTCCTGTGAAGTGTGTTGACAATCCTCTGCTTCTTAAATATATAAATGCATAGATCAAAAGTAGTCACAATTGGCTTATACTTTGAGAAAACAGATACTTTTCTCACTTGTTTAGTTTTAATCAGAGCTTATTCTTTTAAAATGTAAATATTTCAGCTCACAAGATTTTTAAAAAAAAGCAGAATAGCACCACCTGGTGCTAAGCAAAGTTTTTACGATCAAGTCCAATCACTTTTTTGAGGTTATTGCTGTACAGATAAACTACCGCCTTTCACTGTCATGATTTCAGGTCAAATGATCAGGGACATAAAATTACCACTATCTCTATTATTTATGCTTCCTGGCACTTGTTTCTTATAGGTACTTTTCCCCATAAATCTTTATTCATTATTTGACTGTTTTCAGGAACTTTTAGAAAAGTTCTTGTAGCTTAAACATTCTGGACATGTGTAAAAAGCTATTGATTAACATCTGATTTCTAGGCTTTTTTTCAGCTGGTGTGTATTTGGGGAGGATGGAGAATTACAGCTAAAAGCAAACTTTACCACTCTTTTTTTTTTTTTTTAATTATTTCTGGGCTTCCTTATGGTGCTTGGAAGTAAAAGCATAATTGAGGTTAAGACCTACATCCTGAAAGGACTTAAGATGTCTAAAACCTGTCAAAATCAATGGAAAGTTAAGTGCCTGAGGACGTATCCCAAAAAATGAATTTTCTAGGCATTATTTATTTGTTTCTGCAAATAAGAGTATTAAAGATAGTGACTAGTTTTTGAGTCATTTATTTCCTGCTTGTTAGTCATACAGTCCTCAGTTGAAGCCCATGAAAAGTATAAAAAACTCCTTTGTATGTCACATCCTAGCAGGAACCCCAAATTCCAGTTATATCTTGAAGCTACCTAAAATTATAGCTTAGGTTTCAGTCTCCAGCTGTGTTGTCACTCTTAAGGCTTTCTGATTCTGAAGAATGCACAAACTATAAAAGGAAACCAACATCTCATCATTTGAACTGAAAAGAAACACTTTCCCTCAATGCAGCTTATCTGCATTGCTCCTACCCTACTGTGCCCCCAAACAGTAAATGAAACCACTTGGGAAAAACACAGCCTATTTCTTACTGAAACAGTTCTATTGGATGACAAACTCGTCATAAAACTTTATATATTGGCAAAAAGCTTAACTGGTGTTGACTATTACTTACTATGAAGAACATGAAAGAGTAAGAAGGATTTTTTCTTGGGTTTTTTTTTTTGGGTTTTTTTTTTTTTGTGTGTGTGTGTTGCAGTTTACCATTCCTACCTCCTCAGTGGCTAATAGTAACATGATGATAACTTTGTCCCATAAACACAGTTTTTATTTCACTATTTTGATTATATTACTTTTTAAAGATCAATTGCATATAATTTTTTTGTGAAATAAGAAAATTATTCTTATAAAACCCATACATTCATACAATAAACACCAATACATTCATAAAATAAAGAAGCCAATGACTAGGTCAAATGACTAGGGGACGGTTTGTGAGTTTGTCACAAAATTGTTTTGGAACATTTTTTGTTTTGTTTTGCATGCTTAAAGTATTAAAAACAATTAAAAATGGTATTTTTTTCAGATAATAAGGCAGAACTAAGGGCCTTTAAGTTCAGAAGTTGCTGACCAGGAAGCTAATGCAGAGAGACACTAAGAGCATATCTTCATGAGTGCACACAGGAGGGGCGTAGAGATCTCTCAGCTGCCAAGCCAAAAGCTTACACAATAAGAGTGATACTGAATGAGTTAGTTGCTTGATCCTAAAAATGTGGTCAAAGCTGGTTTGCTTGAGCACAGTGCTGTAGTTATACATTACTGCTGCTGTGCTACGTATCAGGAAAAGAAAGCATTCATAGGGCTAAAAAGGGTTGTTATTTGTTAGATAGTTGCTATCTAGGTGATGAGATCTTGATGTTAATGTAGTCTTTATGATTTCTGTCATATGGGAGAGAACCTTGTACGTATATTGTGTTATGTCTTGGCTTGATTGCCTGTTGTCTTCCAGCATCCGTGCTATTTCTCACTGTGCACACACACAAAAATCAGGACAATCATGGAGTTGTTTGGGACAGGAGGCTCTCTCTTACTGAGATAACACAATTCTAATCTCACTATCATGCAACTTTAGTTTCTTCCGGTCTCTGAAAGCTCAGCTATTTGTTTGCCTTCCATCTTAGGAGGGCACTTTAATCTGACACAGGATCCTTCTACTTCCTTGATTCCTTCCATGCAGCAGATGCACTTAGTCATCTTGATCCGGTTCACAGGATCACACAGCTGAAAGGAGACTGTGGCATTGCAGAGACAGAGTTCTAATCCTGTGCCCCAGACCTCTGGAAGGTTCACTCCCCAGGTACAGGCAGTATCACAGCTTCTTTCTCACTGTGACTGTAGGCGTAAGCACGTATCCATCACTTTCTTGTGCAGGCATGTCCTGAATGCATGGGTTTACCAATAAATGGGGTCTTAATGTTTGCAAGAGAAGTTAGAGGCCTGCTATTCACTGCTTTAATTTCAAGCACTGAGAACATTCTGTAGCCTATCTCAGTTGAGGACAGTTTTACTTACTCCTTATGATATGGCTGTATTTACAATGGCTTTGTTTTCAGTATCTGCAGAGGGACTTAAAAATCCAACTAACCAACCATGCTAACAAATTTTCACTGATTGTAAATTTTAATTTGCAAGCAAGAAACACTAGAGGGCATTGAAAGTTCTGTGCACATACATCTGGTAACTCCACAGTGCTCTGCTAAGCAGTCTTCTCAATGTGATTAACAAATAAAAGATTACTAACATGATGAAAAAATCTGTGGAGACCATGTGCAGACTGAAAAAAAAACCTTCTAGCACTTAAATGACAAGTACAGTGATTGCTTTGGTCAGCAAGCACATGCAGCACATACAATACAAACCAACATAATTGAAGTTGCACATGGATCTCTCTGAAAATGGAAGCAAAATAATATCAGGTACAGCCATTTCTGAAAATTGAATTGTATCACTTGGGGCTGGTAGGGTTATATATTCTAGCCTATCTCTGGTCTGAGAAACAGAATTCTATTTTTTCTGTGTGCATTGTGCAAATTCTATTCAAAATTTAACAAAAATACTGATAATTTCACTAGGGTCTGTTTTAAGTAAGTTCTAAACTGCATGTGTTCTCATAAAGAGAGAAAGAAAGACAGTGCATATACATAAAGGGGGATTTTAGGAGTAGTTTAGAAGTAATTTATTTGTCAGTGACAGGACTAGAACTTGCAAGATGGTTATTTGATTTTGAAAAAAAATGTGAACTCTTCGGAAACTTCTGTGTCCTATAATACACGTCACTGATCTTTATTCCTGAAATAATAGTGCAGGGAACATTCCTAGATGCAGAGTTCTTGAGACAGAACTGCACACATGGGATAGAATAGCGGAATGTCTTCCTTTGAGGAGAAAAGTTACTTACCCTTCCTTATATCTTTATCTGTTTTAGATGTCTGTATGTGTCTGATACGTCTGTATATGGCAGATTTCAGAAAGGGTATTTTTTTCAAAAATGCAAATACTGCCATAGTGTCAGAGGGAGTGATGCAAAGTGGTGCAAGGAAAGGCAGCCTTCTCCTGCTTCTCTGATTCCTATCAGTTTTACAAACCTGCACAGAGCTGTGCACCATCCAGGCCAGAGGTCTAAAATACTGGCATTTATTGCTCTTTTACTTGTATGTACTTCTGTGTTTAATAAAAAATTATTAAACCTGCCTGTTTTTTCCTTAGTCATTTTGCATTTTGCGTTTTGCATATTGCTAAACTATCCAGCCCAAGTTTGTCACAACTGAACTGTTCTTCGGGACTTTAGAGGTTTCCGTATCAAGAAAAATACATTACCCATTTTTATGACTCTGGAATGAGAGATTGAGTTTTTTTCCTCACTGGACGAGTGTTTCACTTTCAAAAAATCTGACCATATTAAAGATAAGCAAAGAGTGAAATATAGCCACTTCTGAGAACACTGGTGGCAAGGTTATACTATATCGTATATTTACCCAGTAACAACAAGAATAAAGAACAACTTTTAGCAAGGGAGAACATCAAACGGACTTTCTCCACCTGTCGTAACCCCAGGGCTTACAAAAAAATAGCAGAAATCTTATTGCATTCTTCACAAGATGTCAATAAAAATTTGTAAGGCTTGAGGTCACAGAGAAATGTTTTGTGAAGTTACAGAAAATCTGCAGTGGAAGCTCACAAAATGAGGACCAGAACTCCCATAGTGTTTCCCAATGGAGCAACATCAGATTTGTGTTTGCCAGTTCAGGCTTTTGTGAATGGCTTCCTTTTTCATTATGACAAACTGCTGGAGTTGCCGCTACCTATAGTTTTCATCAGAACAATTACACAATGGGATTTGAAAATGTTTCCATTCGGAGTCTCAGAGGCTGTGGATACTGCTTTTTTGCTAGCAGCTATTGTGATAGGCAATTTAGATACAGGCCGATAAGCTAAAGCCCAGCAGTGATGAGATGAAAGTTACTAAATGAGAGGTCTTGAGGAACTGAAACACACCATCCATACCTTCTGCACCAGAAATATCTTGTCTTTTGTCATTATATTTATCTTTAAAGCTTGTTTTCTTTGCCACTTAAATATTTTTCTGTTCATAATCAATGGTAGCTAACAACTTGTGCAGCTTATCAGTGCTTAATTATTGTCCATCTCAGGTAGTGGTGAATGATACAATCTTTTTTCTCGCTATATATATATATATATATAGCTAATCAGAAAACTATTTTGGCTTCCTTTGGCAGTGGACTTGCCACAATGATCCATGCCTTCATCTGCAACTTTCAGAATCCAAACAACATAAATTTTAATAGCTACTCTACCACTGGAGAACAGGAGACAGTGTAACTGTCATTTACGGTCTCTTGTGTAAGTTGAGATGTAGCATTACTCTCCCCGAGTCACACTGTTGGGGGGGTTTCTAGCATGTTACCGGCACAATTGAAGTAAAACACAGAACAAGTATTTGTAGCCAGGTTGAAGAGTCAGCTGTGTAACCAGAACATTGCCAAAATGAATTAGAGTAAAGCATTTTATATTGACTCTTGCTGCCGTCTAACCTGATTACAACAGCTTTGTCTTCACTAGAAGATGTGTAATAAGTTGAACATTAAAATAATAGTGTACTTAAGCCAGATGAAATTACATTTTTAGATGATTAAGATAAAGGAAGTAATCCTTCTCAGGAGAATCTTAAGACAAGGCCTTTGATCCTGGAATCTGCCAATTATTTGTATATCTTTAATGTGCACAAAATACCTTTCTGACTGCCTGGTAGCATTCAGTAGTTTGTTGAAGAGGAAAACCAGGATTCATCAGGAAGCTTTTAAGAATAGAAACCACATCAGCATAGTGCCTAACAGGAAAGCAACATGAAAACTCCCCAGTGTATTGAAGGAGATTGGCATGGTCTATGCAGTGGAAAAGAAAAACTTTGTTATGTTAATTTGGAATGTAAAAGAGACCAATTTAAAAAAATGTTTGTAATATCTGGTACCTGCTGCACAAACCACTTAAACTTATGTTTACCTAGAGCAATCGTGGTTTATGTGAAGAAAAATTCAACTGCATTACAGCAGAGCACATATCTTCAATTTAAAACAGCATACCAAAATAATACCAATGAATTCCAGAAACATCTATAAAGGCAGAACTAATGCAGCTCTGGTTTTATTAATGCCCGGTTATGTCAAGATGCATAACAGGCCTTCATGATTATAACAAATGAATGACAAAGTGTACAATAAAAGTCATACTGTAGCTTAGGATTCTGTTTTCTGATTGTAAACTGATGAAGTCATACTATGAATTTACTGGAGATTACTGGAAGGGTAAATTGTAATCATGTTGTTTAGATTATGCACTAGTTTCCATCTTATAATAGGCTATAAAGTGTACCTCTTTTTTTCTGAAGTATTATTTGAAACATTTAGAATATTTCTGCTTGTATTACATGGGAACATTGTTTTTAAAAATACTTGTAAAAAAATAATTTAATATACCAACACTTTAAAGCTCACTGATCTACTAGCTCTGGCAGCTTTATTGTATGGACAAGTACCACAGTGGTGCTGTGCATACCTTTGGATATTTATTTGTTAAAATACCCTCTTTATCTCACTGAATATGAATGTTCAGAACAGAGAGGAATAACTAAAGACGTACGAAAACAGTAGCTGGTCAGTGCAATTAAAAAGACATACTTAAACTTGTGAGAACTGGATTCTCAGCTTTAGGGTCTGCCACGAAGAAAGAAATAAAACTTTGTAATTTATATTTATTCCATTCCATAATAAGTAAAACTATGGAATGTGTGCGAGTTTTTAAAGAGTAGGCCAGAAGTTGACTAGAAGCTAGGCCTTACAGAAGTATTTCTCTGATTTCATCCTAAACATTGAGGAATGGATTGAGAGAGCAAGTTCATGATGTTCTTTTGCACCACACCTCCCCCCCTCGAACATAAAAAATCTAACAAGTTGCTTTTCAGAATCCTTATGAGTTGTGGTTGTGCCTTGATCCCTTTCATCATTCTGTAAGGCAGCAGAGGCAGCTCTTCCAGCTCCGTGAAGGGAGAACACCAAGAGTTGCCTTCCATCCAGTTAAGGAATTCTGTAAATGTTAAGGAATTATATGTCTGGAGGGAATCCCAGTTTGATTTTCTCTACAAAAGAAGCCAACAGTAACAGCAGGGTGTTATTGATTAAAGGCTGGAAATGCAGACAATACAATTTTACAAAGGACTAAAGAAAAAATCCGTATTGTACAATTTAAAAATATATGAGAGCAAACATTAAAAAGAGTACTTATTTCATCAATTGTAGTAAATGATTTTTAATTTTACAAATTGTTATACCTAACAACAACTTACAGTATAGCTAGCCTTCAAATACAATTTCTGTATTTGAAAGCTTTTCTGTTTTTCTCTTAAATCAAATGAAAAAGTCCAGCTTGTGATTTGCACTCAGTATTGAAGTGCCCCATCGAGTATAGGATTTAATGGAGTAAATTCCGCTTAATCTGCAGATACCATTGGAAACAGTCCCGGCTAGTTGCTTCCCCAGAAATCATGGGAACTTTGCTTGAGTACTGAGCCCAGGAGAGAGGCTAGGTAAAAACTGACTGCAAATTACTTTGTACATGGTTATCCAACCAGAATTGCCTGGAATGATTTTACACTTCAAATGTCCAATTGTGGGTCTTTAAACAAGATGTGAAGCAGCAACTTTCACTGCTGTTGCATGGACCAGTGCTTTCTGAGCAAAAGAAATAATTATCTGCTTGGTAGTAGTACTAAGACAGTATCCTCTGGAAGAACATAAAACATGTATTTTTTACATAGTTATGTAACATTATCCTAACCCTTCTAAAATATCCTAACCTTCCTTCTCACTTCAAGATTATTTTCCTTCAGTAAAACAACTTGCAGATATGTCCCTCTTGCCTACCAGTGAATTAAAAATGAGAAGGCTTTTTAAAACTAAATACACTTATTCCAAAGACTCTGGGTGCCAGTATGGTTAAAATGTTAGTGCTAAGTATACAGACCACACTTAGGATGCCAGTGGACTGTCAGGTCCAACTGGTTTGAGCATTTTATGTGTGTGACTGGGATCTGTGCTTCCATTGTAGACAATTTAACTTGTTTTAACTTTTTTTTTTCTCTGTCAAAGAATACTATATATACTTTCTTTTTTAAACTGGAAAGTTACAAGGGTACTGTGAAGCGTTTCTGAAATAATTGCAGAAGTTCTCAGATTTGTATATAAAAATTTCAGTATTTTCTCCACCAAAGGAAATACAAAGCATTACATTTTATACTACTACATGATTAAAATCTCTCTTTTTCCCATGGGAAGAGTTATATCCAAATTCTTTGAACCAATGAGGTACTAGCTGAGTGAGGCAGAACAAATTGTACAAATTGTACAGATGAGGAACTGATTGCACCTTATGTATCAAGTAAGTTTAAGGAATGGCATCTCACTGCTCCCAGACAGCCTTTATGTTCAGCTCACTGAATATCATATGACTGTAATAAAATATTCCTTTAGCTATTAGAATCAAAATATAATCAAGACATGTGAGATACTGTTGGCCATCAATATATAAAAAGAAAGTTTGGAAAGACAGCAATGAGACAATGATAAACCCTTACATTATGCCATGTGTTCCAATTCCTTCCTGCAGTGAGGATTTTATCGATATTTTAAGATGTTCAACCTTTCCCCTAATTTCTTCTAAGGAATTGTGAAAGTTCTGCTTTCTCCTGGTCTAGTTATCTTTCTGATCAGAGATAGGCACTAAAGTCTAATCTTCAAAAGTATTTTTGAAACTACTGAAACCATTAAAAGTTAAAACACTAACATAAAACTCATGAAATGCCAAGAGGGATGGATACAGTTCTGTTTTGAAGTGGGGGCAGGCTGAGCCATTTCCTCCCAACCTTGGTTTGTGCCCTGGAATGTGGAGCAGCCAAAGAGGGAGAAAGACACACCTCTGACTGCACAGCAATGATTTTTGCAACTGCCGTGTACTCTGAAGGAACCGAGGGAGCCCTGCTAGAACAGTGAGAATTCCCACAGTTGTGCCAGAGAAGGGATGAATATCCCCTTTGCTCTGTATTTCTTATAACACCACACCTACTGAGACCCTGTAGGACATTGGACAGTCTGGGCCCACTGCAGCTGTGTACGCCATGTTGGTTGTGATGGTTCATTGTTTTAGTCATTCTCAACACAAGTGTGGAAAGATTAATAGTTTTCTTTTTTTTCTTTTTTTTTTTAAATGCGAGAAGAAACCTCTTCATCATTCAGTCTGTTCTGTGTACTGCTGTCCTTTTCACTTCTCTCTTTTACTGGCATGCCAAGCCAAGTAGTTTGTTTGTCCAAACCATCACTTCCAGTCTTAGGGTGAACATATTAGGGGACAGAAAATCCACCATTGCCCTGGATAATCAGTTCAAGTAGTTAATCACAGTCAAAAATCTGTGCCATGTTTCCAGTTTAAATTTGTGTTCATTCAGCTTCAGCCATTGTCCATGCCATGTCTTTTTTGTTAAGCAGAATTTATCTTTAGTATCTCTTGACTTTTCTGAAGATAGCAGCTTTTCAGTCTATTTTTTAACTAAATAGATTGACCTACTTACAATCTCTCACTCCAAGGCACGTTCTCCTCTCCTTGTATCATCTTAATGTCTGTTGCATTACCTTCTTCAGCTTTGCAAATGCAGTGAAACTACTGCCATCAAAGCTGTATGCAGTATTGCAGGCCTGATCTCTCTAACGCTCATTTATTTCTATTCAAGCCTGCCCATTCATAGACCTAAAGGTCATAGCTTGACAGCAGAAGGAATGCAAATGTTCCCTCCATTCTGACTCTGAATCTTTTTCAATCATTACACTGCAGGATACAGCCTCTATTCTATAAATAAAATCTGCGTTCTTTACTGCTGGATATAACTCTGAATTTGGAAATGGTAAAATAAAATTTTAATGATCCAAACTTGCCAAATGATCCAGATCACTTCACATCACTTCCTTCCTTCATGGATTCACACATTTTATCAACTGTAATTTTCTATTTACTTCCAGATTATTGGTAAAAATGATGAATACACATAACCTTAGTACTAATGCCAGAAAACCCCTATCAGGTGTTGCCTTACTGAATGAACATTTCTAATGGATATCTACTTTGGGATCTAGAAATAAACCATTTTTTAAGCTAGTTAACATGTGCTTTACTAATATCTTAATGAACCATTTTTTCAGTTTTGGTTGAAAAATCTAAAGATACTGCCATTCAATTTATAATGTGGTCCAAAGCCAAATATAAACCAAGGAATGTTTCTTTCTTTATTGTACTTTTCTTTATAACTTGAAGTTTTTATTAATTGAGTCTGATATATTTTCATTTATGTTTATAATTTCCTATTAGGAACAGCTTAACCCATCTAGACTTGAATAGGAAGAAACTTTTTAAAATTCAAAGTAATATTTCCTATGGATTAGCCTCTATAGAGTGAGCCTGGAACCAGGACATCCTGGTTTTCAAAATAACTGGAAATCCTTTTTACTTTTGAATATTTAAAGCTTTAATCAGAATGCAAAGAAAAGGTTGCCAATTTTCCCACAATGGGTGATACAGTCATGATCAAGAGTAAGTTGCAAAAGTCAATTTATATGATTTATTTCAGGCCAAATTTGATTTTGTGATGTTTCACATCTTGTACTGGCTGCACTTTGAGTTTTTTCAGCCTGTCCACAGGCACTGAATTTGATTCTTTAAGGGATAAATACAGTTCTTAATTTTTACAAGTTCACATATTCATTTTCATGATGCTGCGTTAAACATAATGGATAGAGTTAAAAACAAATACACAGCATTTGATTACATGAGCATCTCCCCGGTGTTCCTAGCAGATGTGGAGAGCTGTCAGCATGCAATGGGATCCTGTAAGTTTTCAACATTATCTAATGAAAAAAATGAATCGGAACACCAGAATATTTTATGGATTTTTATTGTTTGGGGATTCTCATAATTGCTTTCTATTGAAGAAATACATGCCATATTCCAACTATGTTCTCCGGAGATCTGGAACAAGAATTCCCCTTGCTAACTTTTAGTTATATTTCTCTGACTGCTGGTGCTTTTGTTTTACATTACCCATAGTCATTACCTTCTGCAGATTTTTACATTTAATTCAACAGTTATAAATGCTTTAATTTTATATTATTTATTATTCAGTAAAGCTGAATATTCAGCTGGCCAGATTCCTCCTGTGTAAACATTCTAACACTTTTGTTTAGAAGATATATCAGCATGTGCAAGGCAATGGCCAATGAAATCTCTGTTGTTTCTGTTTGACAGGGAATTCTTTGAAAGGCTGTGTATTTTTAATGAATAGGAAAAATCAAAGACAGAAGAACATTTTGGACCCTTATACATAATAAAAAGTCTTTATTTAATGGCTCATTAATACCAAATGTCAGATTGCTATGTTGACAGTTGGCAGTCTCAAGTGTTCCATCACCTACAGGGAGTATTAAATACAGAATGAAGAGTTCAGTAGAAACTGAGGGGCCATTTTTCTATCAGAATAGTGGGTGGGTCTATTAAGTTAATTTATTAACAGTGAAACTCAAGTCACAAAACCTCAGATGAAATTCCAGGCCATAACTCATAATTTTATAGCTTTCTATTTTAGATTAATTCCTCCTCCCCAAACCTTGAACATAGTTCTTTCTACAGAAAAAAAAAAAAAGCTACCTTCCTTTTTTTCTCTTTTGACTCTTCTTCCAGGCATGGTATTGATTGTATTTCTTCCCTCACTTCCCTTGCAGAGTTTTTAACATCTCTTCTCCCTCTATTCTCTTCCCTTTTTGTACTGTAATAGTGGCACATATTCATTCCCTGTTGTTTGCTCTAACACTCACTATTTACTTTTCCCATTTTTCATCTTTTATTAGAGCTCCCTTTTCTTGCACGTTAAGACGACTCTTTGGAATACCAGGCTATTAACAGGTCCTGTTAAATATTCTGGTCTGTATTCTTCCCAATTGTCCACTTATATATGTTTTATAGTGTTTCTTTTCACTTTAAATGCCCAGAGGAGTAAAAAATATCCTCAGCTTTGTTTGTTTGAGCATTTCATCTCCTGATAGAAATCACAGTTGGAAAATATTTCCTCTCTCACATCTCTATTTCTTCTTAGGTTTCAAAGGCTGAAGGAGTCAGTCAGATTTATTAACAAAAGGGACAGTATTTCACTAAATTTCTGTGTGATTTAGAAGCACGTCTATGTCTATATAACCAACACAGCAGTATGCCTCATTGTAACATCTCCCTTGTCTTTCTTTGCTGGCATCCACGACATGCTATTCTCACTTGTTATGTCTCCTCCTCAACTTCCAATCTGATTCAATAGGGCACCTTCTGTGTTTGCATGGTGTGTAACAATTCAGCTCCGTACAGTTTAAAGCAGTTAGGTGTTACATAAGACAAAGAATAACAATCCCATTGCCCTGATTTGTAGTGTCTTGAATTACCCTAAACTATTCCTATCCTTCCTTGATGTTTACAGGATCTAACATGGGTGCATAGACATCTGTCAAAACTATAAATACTATTTCTAATTTTTTAAAATATTTCTCAGTGATGTTCCTTGTAGGGCAATGTCCTCAGTTCTCAGTTTGTCAGACTATTTTTATGATAGAACTATCATGAAAGCAAGTCCAAGAGGTAAGGTTATTGTGTATATAAAAGAAAAACCTTGTCATAATTGCATTATTAGAGAAATATAATGTCCATGTATTTATTTTCCAAAACGTATGTGATCTCTTTTGACTCCACTGGGATATCAGAGCTAATTCTTTATGCACACAGAAAGGCTGATCGTGCCTGAATTTAAATTATATAAATATGACTAATTTCCTGATAAACAAAGGAGAAAAACATTAGCTCATAAATTTTTAGGTTTTCAGACTGTTTGGGTTGGATGGTTTTCTGGACATTCCTAAACTGACCACGGAGAGGTATTGGTTTTGCATACACATGGAGAAGGTAATGAGACCTTAAATAACTTTAAGATAGAAGTTGTTCCTAATTAGAACTGATCATACTTTTTGATTCTTGGATGATTAAATAGGACTGAGACAAGACATTCTTAAGAGGAAACATGAACAAGAGATTCATGTGCAAATACTATGCCTGTACAGGTGTTGGCAGATGTGGAGGGTAAAGGGCCAAGACCTTGTATTGTACATTGTGTAAAAACCGGTCACAATCTGGCTGCTATAAACAGGCCAGAATTAAAAGTCTTCAGTATGAAGAATCAGTGAATCAAAATCCTCAGTAATGTGACCTCTTCCATTGGTAAATATTTTTGCTCCATCAATTTCAGCCCACAAAGTTTTCCAGGACCTTATGAGAATTTACTAGGACAAAAATGGATGTAACTTGTCAGAACAGCATCAATTAACAGTCTGTTTGATACCCTGTACCAAAGGTTGCAGGAAAATCTATCCTGCAGTTGACCCTATGATGTCAGCAGCCACTCCATGTGTTCAGGGGTACTCAGTTCTAATACTTTGATCACAGGCCAGGCCTGCTGATTACGGAATATCAAGGAAAACAAGAAAAGCTGAGCAGATAAACACAAAATTTTGCAGAGGGGGATTGTTGCTGAGAGAGTTCAAAAAGAATATTTTGGATGTGAGTCAATAAAAAGTTGAGATTATTTGTAAAAGTGTAAGGCAAAAGGATATGCCAATGAAAAGTTCAAAAAGGAAGGTTAAGGAAAAACCAACTTGTATTAGATATTTGAGAACCTTGAATTAACATACTAAGGCTTGATATTGTTGCAAAGAACCAGCAGCTTTCTCAATCAAATCCTCTCAGGCTATCTTGTTTACACTTGGTATGACTAACAAATTCTGAAGTCCTTGCTCATATACAGCAAGTCTTCAGCAAAACCTGTGCTGGATCCTACAAGGTAGTTCTTATGGAACTGCAGTGGAAGAGAAAGAGATACCAAATGTAACTAGATACCAAATGTAATATCTGAGACATCCTGTACTCTAATGTACAGGATTAGTTATTCAGTTCCTTTAAAAAAAGTTTTAGGGCAAGATGACCAGTTGATAAAGGGGATAATTTTGAAATAAAATTATGCTTCCATTAGTCCTTTTAGAGCTCTTCAAAGTGGCCAGGTGTTGCAAAGAGCTGGCCGGAATCAAGACAACACTCAATATGAGTTAAGCTTCTTGTTCACTTTATTCAGGGTTCAGGGGGAATATATAGCATTCCAAGTCTTGCATGCGTTTGCTTTCTGACATGATTGGTTTGTTACCTGCGTGCATGCAGTGTGCACGCAGCAGCAGCCAGTGGTCACTGGTTCTTGCCTTCTTGGCATGCGGTCCATTTGCATACCCCTCTCTTTCCTATCCTTGAGCCTTCCTCCCCTCTCTGCTTTTTTCAAGGGGTTATGACATGCAGAAAACAAATCTACACTAGCAGTGATCTAACCATGCTGAACTTTGCCACCCGAGAAGCAAATTTTAAAAGCTTGTTTAAAGCACCCTACTATCACTGCTAGTTTGTGTTGGTACCCAGAAATAAATGTACTGCAACTTGCTGGGCTTTAAGTACCAAGCTACATTCCTGATGGGTGATGGCAACAGTGGATGTTTTTGGTTAACTGACTGAAGACAAAGCATTCACTCAGAATAAATCTGGAAAGTGGTCATTCAAATAAGTGCTTTGCAGTTGTGCTCTTTGGAAAATATTTTCAGCACACATCTTAGTTTTGTTATGCAATGGTGCGTAAAAATCTATCAAACATATCTCAAGACAAGAAAAGAAATTCCTTTGAAGAGACTGTCAATCTTGATGTCAGCCCTACAATTTTAGAGATAATCGATCATATTAAATAAGGTTTTAAAAAAATTATTTTAAGTATACGTCTAAAATTATACTCATTTTAAAATGTCAACTGCTGTAACTCATTATCCCCTTCAGAGTTGAAAGCCTTGGGGCTTGTTTTTTCACCAGTTAAGTAACAGCTTACTGTGCCCTTGTGGAGAAAATGAAATCAGAGGGTTTAATCTTTTCCTCATTCAAATCTTTCTTCAGCAAAAAAGCCAGAATAACAATGCTGTTACCAACTAACTTGCCAATAGAAAAGACCTACAATTTCGCATGGGCAAATTTGGCCTTGTGGAGATAATTTACTGCTCTCCAGGAGAAATCAAGTCAGTTCAGCTGATTCTTCCAGAGGTGCCTATTTCAGAGGAATGATATAGGTAGGCACCAACACATTAGTTTGCTTGCCATGACCTGGTTACGTTTCAGTAAGTTTATATCAAGGGTTGAAGTGCAATGGATGGGAATAGCAGTTTTTCCACTGAAATTTATAATTAACAATGATATCTCTGTTGTACTTCTTACAGCATCTTTATTCACTTATCACTGCTTGTTCAAGACTCAAACACAAATGCTTCAACTCAGATGTTACTTGGTACCCATAAGTATTGCAGATTAAGGCATTTTGTTGTATTTAGTAGTAGTCCTGTGGCTAGGGAGCTTACAAACGAAGCAAAAGGAGTATGCAAATAGAAATGGAGGACATTTATATCCCTATTCAGATCTGAACCTGAATCTTCTGTCTCCAAGGACCGTGCTCTATACACTACACTGGAGCATGGCACTCTTGTATCGCTGTAGAAGCTGTGTAACTTTCTGTAAGACACTTAAATGTGCCCTGAGTCACAATGACTGAGAAAATAATTTTCTGGCTTGGTCACTAGAACTCTTAGTTTGTAGTCAAACCAGTTCCTGTTCCAATGAACATTTAAAGCATATTTAGTACAGTTAACTATTTCAATAGGTGGCAAGAGAGATCTAGAACATCTTAATATCAGTCAAGAGTATCCCCTTAGGAAATGAAATCCTCCAGGGAAGTCTGGCAAGAGGGAAAGAGTGTAAAAATACTTGTGTTTAAGGGACCAACACAACCTTCTTAATTTTGTTACCCATACCCCTAAAAAGCTTCCAGGTGAGGTGCTCTGGCAAAAACAGGCAATAGATAAATTCAGGATGACCAAAGCTTTTTTTGATACATTGTCTATTTCACAGGAAGAACCACTGAACTGTGAATATGAGTGACGAGAGAGCCATGCATTACTAGTTTTAATGTGACCTCCAAATTTCTCTGTAATCAGTGCTGCATCAAATACCCTATCGAATCTCAGCAGAAAAATTGTTATATGTATTAATATATGTATTAATTCAGGCTTTTTACTATTTTTCAAAAATAAAACTTGAGGATGGTTAGTATGCAAGAGCTCAAATGCAGGGCAAAAAAAATAATAATTACCTGACTGGAGTCTGCCTTTATCTTTGTGACTTCAAAAAATCAGGGAATGTCTATCCTTAGAGGAATTACAGAGTCACAGGAGGAAAGAGGTACAGAAGAATTAAATTTCTTCCATTTGTTTATTTGGGATGGTGTATTAGATTATGAGTTTCCTATATAATATGTTCAAAGCTGGCATAGGTGGAACTGATAAAAAGAACACCTATTATTAAAACTGCGTTGTGATATGTTAGCATATACTGCCCTGGGGGACTAACTTACCTTTGTACGTGTTCCTCAGGAATGAGAGTTTTTGTATGCTTGTATGATATGGTAAGAGAGTCTTTTCTGATTTGAAAGTAGGAAAACAGCTCAAGCACTGTCTATGTGTCCCCAGACCAGCAACCATATGTGTAAAGAACAATAAGCATCATACCTGATTCTACTCAGATGTTTATTATGATTTTCTTAATAATTAGTTACAATTATTTGTTTCTTTAATTAAATTTTTGTTGAGGATCTTACAGTACAGGGCTAAGCCTTGTGAAATTGCAGGGCAAAATGGTACAATGCTGGAAAGGTAGTTGTTCTATGAAAAACTATTAGGTTTGGCAGAAGAGGAAAGGCCATAAGAGGCCTTGTAAGAGGTCATGTTCCTTAAGTCCTGTGATTGCTCAGGATTGCTCTTGTGATATTTCATCACAAGTATCTTCTGATTGACAGCATAAACTGTTTAGGAAAGTCTATGGGCTAACCACATATTACCCTACTGACACAAAACTGTCAGTGAGAGTCATTGCAGTACAATGTCAACTTGACCAAGAGAATACTGGAAACAGGAAGAGATTTATTAACACTGTTTTCTCCTGGCATCTTGTTTAGTCTGCTTCAGAGCTGGTGATCAGATGTTTAATGTCACTTTTGTGAAGTCTTTTGTATTGCTTTTTGACTGGAACACAGATTGGCCTTTTTAGGATGGATAGTAGGTTGTTGAAGAATGAATGGGCTGCCCATATGTATTAACAAAGGTCAGAGCCAGAGGGAGTGGTGCGGTTCTTTGCCCTTATGCATTGCTTTTGTTGTCATTCTCTGCCTATACTCATTCTTTGCCTAGTACTATGCTGACTACAAGATGAACTGTACTTTAAACCCCATTTTGGTGTACTCCTTCAGTAACAGGACTTGTTGCTTCCACATCTGCCTATGTCAAACCAGGTGGTCCTACACTGGATATCTGGGTGACAACATCCAGCTTCCCAGCTGTGGTAATAAATAAGAGGCATAAGATCTGGCATTTGTAAACTCTTTTATTTTGTAAGCTTCTAACCAACATCTGGATGAAATTATTCAAAAAACATCTTCCTCCAAAGAAAATATTTTTATCTAAACAATGGTATGTGCCATGAATGCAGATAAACTAGTATTAGTCAGATGCACTGATTAACAGCAACAACATGAAAATGAAAATGACTGCCTCCATCAGTTTGTTTGTTTGATATGTGTGCATGGGTTAAAGTTGCAATAAATTACTAAATTATGCCTATAATTTGTACCTCATTCTTGTGCAGATATTCTAATCAAATTGAGATTCCTTTTTTGGTACTGTAATAAAAGAGACAACAATAAAACAGAGTATGAGTTAAATACATGAAGTGTAGGTATCTAGTGTTATTTTAGGTGCTTTGAGGTAACCTGTGTGGTTTTCAGCTGCTGCTACAGAAGGGTATCTCTTCCAGCTCTTCCATTTGTCATATGTCAGACATAGCCATGTGTCAGACCCTGGATGCCCTAGAGTATTCAAAATGCCATTGATTGATTGCCACTGTTTAGGCACATGGACTGTTTCAGTGTCTCTTGCTGGCAGTGCTGGTTAGTGAGTAGCAGTCTGTAGAAAAGGATTGTAAGTGATGATTTTTTTTTTTTTTGTTATTTGAGCTTCATACTGTGATTGGAAAGTTTAATCCCAAATGCAGTATGCATGGCTTTGGCGGCATATCTGGGCAATAACCTAAAGCAGTTCTACATATTCTCTTACAGGGAATAAAGCTGACTTGGCCCAATTGAAGTAAACTGAAAATTCTTTTAAGGATCGAACCTGAGAAACACTTTAAATTAAAGTTCCACTTATAAATAGTCTTTTAATATCTGTTACATGGTTGCCAGATGGACTCCTGTTCTTTTTTAACTTATGTACTTTTGCATTTATTATGTTGAATTCTCAGCAAGTGATTCTGTTGCAAGAACTAGGAAGAGCATGTAATCCCAGCAAATATTGTTCAAATACGCCTATTAGATTTTGCCTTTTTTAGATTTTGCAGAGTCTGAAATCTTTCTGTAACATCAGAGTTTTGTATGGGTGTAAAAGGGCTCCACCTTTATATCTTAAATGGAAAGGGAGGCCTAGTTCCCATACACTATTTCTTTCAAGGAGTTTTACAAAAAGGTCATTTTGACTTGACTATCTTTTAACATGTCCTGAATATGTCTAATTTCTTTATTGATAAGTTTAAAGATAAGGTGTAGATGTCTGTATCTCTGGTTTATTTCTAACTTTCCGATCCATCTGGTGTGATGGAAATAACGTGCGTTACAGGTTCACAGACTGGCCTTTAAGCTAAAAGTTTTTATTGATCAAATCTTGCTTAAACTGGTAAACGCACCTGACACCTTGCCCATTTATTGATTATTTCCTCCTGAAAATCCTGTAGACTTTTTATTCACTGACAGTGTATGGAAATTGGCTCACTTCCTGTTGTACTTTGAATTTCTAATGAAGTAGTTGAGTTGCAACAAGGCCAAGTGCCAGGTCCTGCACTTGGCTCATAACAACCCAGTGCAACACTTCAGGCTTGGGGAAGAGTGGCTGGAAAGCTGCCTGACTGAAAAGGACCTGGGGATGTTGTTCAATGGCCAGCTGAATATGAGCCAGCAGTGTGCCCAGGTGGCCAAGAAGGCCAGCAACATCCTGGTGTGTATCAGAAATAGTGTGGGCAGCAGGACTAGGGAAGAGATCATCCCCCTGCACTCAGCACTGGTGAGGCCGCACCACGAGTACTGTGTTCAGTTTTGGGCCCTTCACTACAAGAAAGATATTGAGGTGCTGGAGCAGGTCCAGAGAAGGGGAATGAAGCTGGTGAAGGGTCTAGAGAAAAAGTCCTACATGGAGTGGCTGCACGGTGTTTGGAGAAAAGGATGCTGAAAGGAGACCTTATTGCTCTACAACTACCTGAAAGGAGGTTGTAGCGAGGTGGGTGTTGGTCTCTTCTCCCGAGTAACAAGTGATAGGATGAGAGAAGGAAATGGCCTCAAGTTGCACCAGGGGAGGTTTAGATTGGATACTGGGAAAAATTTATTCACTGAAAGGGTTGTCAAGCACTGGAACAGGCTGCCCAGGGAAGCGGTTGAGTCACCATCCTTGAAGGTATTTAAAAGATGTGTAAATGTGTCACTCAGGGATGTGGTTTAGTGGTGGACTTTGCAGTGTTAGATTTGTGATTGGACTCAATAATCTTAAGGGTCTTTTCCAACTGAAATGATTCTATGATTCTATGTGTCTGTATTTTCTTGTATTGAAGTTCATGGCAATACCAAACATGTCAGCTTAGAGAACACATCATTATTTAACATCAGTCTATATGGTTAACCATTCTTTCAAACCTATGTTTAACTATGTAAGCTCTGCTGTAACGATGGCAGTTATTTTTGTTAGAGTAAAATAACAATTCAAGATGTTCTGTAGTGGTTTGTGATAGAAGCTCTCCATGTGCTGGGGAAATCTATGAAGTTTGTACTGAGTGCTAAATGGTATTTGATGCTCTCTTTGATGATTACACTCAGGGTAAAAATCTGTCCAACACATGAAATGCAGCTTGTTTTTGTTTTACTTTAGCTCCAAGAAAAAAAAAAAAGGAAAAAAGTCCTTAAAATGACACTGCAGATGACCTAAGTCCATAGTTTTGCTCACCTCAGTCACTATTACACCAAGTCACACTCATGTAAGACACTTAGTAACTCAATTTCCAGTGTTGTTATTGTAAAGGGTTTTTTGGTCCCATATAATTCCCCCCCTGGCTTAACTTTTGCAAATTTTAACTGTTTGCAGGTCTTCCAGTTCTCACTATGTGATATAACATGTTTAATACTGTATTGGGTCTGGCTGAGATGGAAGGAATAAAACCCACAGCAGCCCTCACAGTGCTGTTACCCTGGCAGCCAGCAGGGTGTTTGTAACACACTTTGGGAGGGGGCGGAGCTGGGACAGCTGACCCGGATTGGCTGTTCCATACCACGTGATGTCAGCTCAGCCATAAAAGCCAAGGGCAGGGAGGAGGAGAGGGGGTGTTTGTTACTGTGTTTGGCTCCAGGAGCAGCTGCTGCACATACTGAAGCTCTGCCTTCCTGGGAAGTGGCCAGATATTGCTTATGGAGGGGAAGTGGAGAATAACATTGTTTACCTTTTGTGTCTGTGCGTGGCCGTGGCCTTTGCTTTAGTGAAACTGCTTTTATCTTGACCCATAAGTTTTTCATCTTATTTTCCCCCTTTATTTTGCTGAAGGGGGAGTGATAGAGTGGCCTGGTGGGCACCTGGCATCAAGACAAGGTTAACCCAACGCAAATGTTTAGTTCTGGGGATGTAATTTCTTTGTTGAAGTGTCCTGTGGTGATAATTGAGTTAGACCTTGGAATGTGACACTTTTTGGTTTTTCTCTGTGTTAATTTTTTTTTGTTTACCCTTGACAACCTTTCTATATAGTGTCAACTGACTAGCTTAACCTTGTTGAGCTAATGAAGTGATTTAGTATTACTTCTTTCAGCAACCACTTCAACTTCTTTAGTATCTTCCACATACTCTTGCCTTTTTACCTCTATTTTTTCCTGCCCTGTCCTTTTTTTTATAAACAATTTTTTTCTGCTTTTTATCTAGGACAAAAGCCACTTCCAAAAGGGTTTTTGAAGTGCTGATACTTGCTTTGGTATGTTATATTTCTTTAATGCAGTTCCCTATAGTGTCTCTTTGCAAGTCTGTATGCTTATTTGTCTGGGAGCCAGCTGCAATTATATCATGCCTGTGATACTGCCCTGTAAAAAAGACAATAGCATATTTGTGATGCCTTCTTCTGATGGACTTAAGTTGTATGGTATCTGAAACCTGTTCTTCAGTTTAATTTGAAATTGCTGCTCTAATGCTTTCTATTTCCACTTTTTGATACTGTTTTCTCTAAGTTAAAAAACTTCAAAAAATTAGATATTAATTTTGTCCCCACATAAATTATGAACACATAATTTTTACATCGATTTCTTTGAATGTCTGAAAAAGTAGTTCTAACTATTCTTGCATTACATAAGGAGTCATTCTCTTTTCCTCTGATTTCCTCTGTTGTTTTCTAACATCTCTTGTTGGAATGGCTTTTCACCAGTTATGAGAACTAAAAGGAAGTGCGGTTTTGCCAGCTTACCACACTCTGATTTCAAGACTGGCTGAGTTTGTCTGTAGTGCTCAACTTCGTTGTGCATGTCCCCACCCTTTATTCAAAAATAAGTTATGAAATGCACTGAATTTTGCAATTTAAAATTATTTATTAACTTTCTTGATCAAAGTTATTGTACAGAGAGAATAGCCACACTCTTTTGTTGTATTCCCACAGAAGGCTGTGGCAGATAATCTTTTACAGAACACAGGCAGTACTTTTGTGGTCATGGATGTTGCTATTGTTTGTTTAATTGAAAATAAGATGACTTTAGTTTGAGAGTTTGATCTACAAGCCAAGAGACAAAAAGCCACTTTATAAACTTTTAGACAAATTGTTTAGTATTCTAGTACAAAATTCAAAAAGGCACAGAGAAAGAGGCAATCTGGCCCTTGTCCTTCCTGTATCAAATGCTCTGTGGGGTAAGGATGCCTGGGGCTTGCAGAGAAAAGACTTGGGATTCCTTTCTGCATCAGAACCTGGCAAGTAGTTATAGCTCACCTATTTGAGTTAGTGTGTTTTCATTTGGAGATTGTTTTAGAAATAGAGTGAGACTTCAAGAATGTGGAGGAACTTTCTCCTGGAACTATTTTTTTCCCACGTTTTCTTAAAAGGCTGTGTTACTTTGCTAATAGCTACACTCTGCCTTGCAAAGAAGATTAAAAACCACTTTTTAACTGAGTTGTATAGATTCTGCTTGTCAGTCATTCTATAATATATATCTAAGTAAAACAATACTATAGAGGATCATTCTATGTATGACACTTTCGGTGTACAATACTAAAGATTAAAAGTCCTTGTCATAAAAATAAGTACCCTACCCTGACAGATCTTCTGGAGTATAAAAGTGAACATTTTAAAGGGGTTCATTAAGTTGTAATAATATGCACTGTCAGATATGGTTTTATGCTAAGAAACGATAGCTCATACCTTTCATTTTTCATATTGTTGTACTTCAGCTCTTCATGTTTTTTTTCTGAACACAAAATTATAATAGCAATGGAATATTAAAGTTTTGGCAGCTGTCTTTGAAGACCCATAAAGAAGAGATAAGATTCATGGAATGTAAACATGCCTGTCTTCACAATGAAATTATTAAAAGAAAATTATACATAAGTCATCCCAAGTTAAAACTCTCAGAAAAAGAAAAGAACAAATAATCAACTGATCTATTCGCAGTTAGCTAGCAGGTAATTAAGTGACTGGAAAGAACAAACATGGACTTTTCAAGATAAATCATATTAAAGCAACCTAATTTTCATCTCTGGCAGGATTCCTTGTGTAGATTAGAAGCAACACATGTCACAGTCACCTTAATAAAGCTTTTGACACTGTCTGAGATTACATTCTGCTAAGCAAATGAGTACAGGTTGATGTAGATTAAATTACTACCATGTGAACAGAATTTGCTGGAAGGTTATACTCAGTGTAAGTATGAAGGGTTCCCAACAAAATGAAACAATATGCCCAATGGAGTTCTTCAGGAGTCTCTCCTGTGTTCATTATTCTTCATAGTTTCATTAATAACTCCAATGATAGAATAGAATATTTAATTAAAGTTCCTGTGGAGAAAGTAGTCCTAGATTTAATAATTTTATAACAGAATTATCTGGTAATATTAGAATTCTGAGGTGTCTTGACCAATCACAGCAAAGTTTTGAAGTATTTAAAAGTACAATTCACTTGCAATGTGTCAAAACCCCTGCATTTAGGTAGTAATAATTGGAGGCCATGCTTTTATGGGATTAAATATTTAGTGGCAGTCTCTACCCAAGATAGATAAACATGCAGTAGGTGTCAGAGACAGCCTCTCTGAAGTTTTTAAGAATGGGTTAGAAAAACATGTATCAGTGATAGTTTATGTGTATCTGATCCTGCCCATCAGCAATGGGTTGTTATTTCCAGTGGAGTGCCATGGCCTGATACACTGCAGAGACCTCTGCAGAGCATCCTGTGTGTCCTTGGAAAAAGTGCATGGGAGGGTTTTGTCACCTCTAAGTCTTGTAACAGTGAAGTCACATTAGCTCTTGCAGCAGGTTTCTCCCTTCTTGTACATGTTGCTTCCTCTCTCTGGCTGCCCCAGACTGCACTCAAGAACCTTTTCAGTGCTGAACAAGTTTCCCTGCTCTGGGGGGTACATTCTTGCATCTGCTTGACCCAGAGGGCAGCAGCCAGAACAGCGGGAACAGGAAGCTTCTCTCCCTGCAGCTCAGCCCCGGCCTTTCAAAGTACTACAGCATACAGTAACTGTGAGCAAAACAGATCTACCCGCTCCAGTAATTTTCGAGGATCTATGTACCAATTTATTGGCCTTGAGGATTTAAGTGAACCTGGAGAACAATGTCCACCCATAATGTGTCCCAGGTTCCTTCCAATCTGTCATAGCTTTGCAGTCACACAGCCAACTGATTGGGAACACTATCACAGAAATTATTTTCTCAGCCTGTGAACGAAAAATTACGTGAAGCTCTGGCATCTTTCCTAACTTGGTTGACTTTGCATGAACCTGACTTCTGTAACATATGAAGAGACACTTCAGAAAAATTGCTGGACTTTGTTCTTTGATTGGGGAAGTGTCTATATTACCAATAACATTTTGGTCTTGCAGTCCACTGCTGAAGTTGGGCATGTGATTCACACTGCTGTGTGTCTTGAAATAGCCATAATGGATGCATATGCATTCAAGTGAAAAACATTTTTGACAAATGCAGCCTTTCTTATTAAGAGTTTATAAGACAAATGCCTTCTATATTTGGAATCTAACCCCCTTTTTTCCTCCTTGAAGAGGTCAGACTTCAGAACATGTGTGCAATGAAATTTCTAATATATGCGAGAGTACTTACAGATGTTTGTATTAAAATATAAAGCATAATAATTCAGTTCATATTAACAGCTAGGTTATGTCAAAAGTCATATCCTGTGATAGGGAAGGGGGAGAATTGCACAGGAGTGCTTAAGAATCCTCGATTCTCTCCTTTACACTAGACAAGTAGTAACTTGATTGGTGGCAGCTGCAGATTAATACCACTTTGCCACAGGTTCCTTAGTACTCAGTATTAGCAGTACACAAAACCTCTCATGTTCCCTTTCTGCTGTGACCCACTTGCTTTGGTGGGGAATATCTGGACATGTGGTGATATTTTTGTGTCCTGACAACCCATGGAAGTTCTTACTGACTTATATCTTGCTGAAACATTCAGTTCAATGGGACTTTGTCAGTTCTGTCAGTTCAAAAATAGAAGAGGAAGCAGAAAAATTTGAAGGAAAAATTAATCAGGAATATTTTAAATACCAAGAATCCAATTGAATTATTTGCAGTAACTGAAATAATTTTTGAAAATGTTATTTTTAAACTGAAGTAGTCTAGAGAGTTTCTCTTTTGAAAAGGTGAGGAAATTTAAAAATGGACACTCTATTGAACTATTGTGTACCTTACAAACTGAGCTAAAATGTGGTATATGAAGTAATTTATATTAAAATGCTATCAGATCTATTCACTTGATAAATAAGTCATCCTATTTGAATCATATGGGAAAATTTAGGATTAGGACCAGCAAATTCTAATTCGTAGTGGGAGGGACAGTCTGAGTTCAAAAGCGCAATCTGTTCTAATTTTTTTTTTTTTTTAATTCAAAAGGAAAGGAACACAGACAAGTATACACACACCAGGAGCCATTGCCCCCAGGTCTGAGGAAGCCATGGGGTTATGGCTATACCAGTTAGCACTAGCAGGATGTGTTCAAGTAACTCTGAAGACAGCATGTTCTGTCCTCTTCTGAGAAAGCACTACATTTTTTCTTCTTGCAGTAATATTTTCTGTGAGAAACTTGAAGAAAAAAAAGGTTCTGACTCAAGCTTCAGAGGAATTCAAAAGTAAATGTTTGTCCCATGATAGCTTTAAAGCAAAAGTTCTGCTTTCCATTTTGAGATAGTTGATTGCTAGTTATATTGTAGAGTCTAGCTGTGAACTTTGGCTTTGCTTTGGCCTAGAGTCACAGCATCTAGCTTGTTTCAGTACAGAATATGTAAAGCATTTAGCTATATAAACCTCTAGTCTCCAAGGAACCATCTTTCCATATCTGACATTAATGAGGTACACCTGCACAGTGTTTGGCTATTACACAGACCTCTGTATCATCACATTTATCAGAGCTATCTGTATCTAGCAATACACCATAACTAAGACAATAAAAAAGAAATAGTTTGCTCATTAGGAACACAAAAGTTTCAGTGTTTTGGCTTTCGTTCTTCGTAACATCTGTTGTACAGCACTAGGTTTGATCAATGTCTAAATATCTACATACATATTTATGAAAACAATAATGCAAATTGTTTCCTCTCCAGTATTGTCACTGGGGAGAGGGGAAGGCACATCATTTCATATGTAGTCTGAAAGCTGGTAAAAAGAGATGCCGTGCCAACTTTTTGCATTTTGTTTAAATTAAAAACAATTTATTATCTTTGCTTATTTAAACAAGTAAAACACTAAGTTGTCTGACTGAGTATGTGTCCATGTGAGAAAGAAATGCAAAGGACTCAAAGATAAATTTTAAAAACATAGAATGAAGATAGGAATGCAAGACTTACAGAGCCAGCTGGTATCTATAACTTCACCTGCTTTTTGTTAGGGTGAATCTCCATCCTACTGCCTGTCTTTAGACTTCTATTTCGGCAGAAATACTTTTGTATAGAGCAGAGTGGTTCTGATCTAGACCTTCCTGAACAGAAGACCAGCTAAACACTTCCAAATTTGGGAGACTGAAAACTAGACCAAAGCTCTTCAATAGTGCAGACAGAACTGGGTTAGGGCTCCTCAACTGCACAAGCAAAGTTCAGTTTAGTGGTGATGTGGTTCTGGCAGGAGTGGTGAAAAGCTTTTGGGTTAAAAGCAGTTGAATAGGATCAATGGAAGCTATACCTGTACAGCTGTCCTGTACCTGTGAGGGTGAGGGAAGGCCAGAGGGTCACAGCTGCTTCTACTACCCCTGGGACTGAGGAAGGGAGATCAGCTGCTGCTGCTGCTACTAGGAGATGCAGTCCCTTACTGTAGTAACTGTTATCCCATAGGAAATAGTTCCTTCCCGTAATGGCATCAATAGCATCAAGTCTGGTTTTCTAGGGCTCCAATGCACGTAAAGTGTGCAACAGAGCTGCAGACTTTACGTTTAGCTGTGTTACCCAAATTAACTGCCTGCTTTGCCTATGAGTGATATTGAATTGCAGAAACTGAATCAGGGGTTAGAAGGAGCAGAATTTGATCCAAGCCACTGTCTAGAGAATATTATTTGTAAGTGCTCTGTAGCACCACTTATCAGTTAATAACTGTACAGGGGACTTCAGGTAAAGGTAAATATCAATGTACACTGCTGCTTTTTGTTTATAAATGTACAGTACTTAGAGAAAGAAGAAAAGAAGTGACAGGCTGTGTGAACCATCAGGGAATTGCTATAGCACTGGATTGTTTTTGAAGAATAATTCAGGCTGATGCTGGAAAGCAGCATATTCTCCTTGTATTTCTGCATACTTTGCCTTCTCACTTTTTTTTTGACGTGATTTAAATGATCATTATCACTTGAAACAATTTACTTTATGTGCCTTTGAATTTGCTCCAAGGATAAAGTCTCCATTCCCCTTTTGATATGTGCTTGAACTGGTGTTCAGTAGGTACAAACTTCACCTTTATCTCTTGAAGATTCCTACCTACCAGAGAAGTCCCTTCATCAATGTTTCTGTCTCTTTGGGCCACTTGAATTGCACAGGATGAACAGGAAACACAGAGAACTGACTCAACACAGTAGTATTATCCCCTTGACATTTTAAAAATAATATTTTTTGCCTTTTAAGTTAGTTATGTGGAAGATAGTAATCTTCAGGAGGTAATGAAGTAGCTGAGGGCGTAAGCAAGTAAGTGTAGGGAAGTATAACTGGGGAACTTAAGTATGTTTGCACTCACTTTACACCCAAGTGTGAAATATTGGCCTATAGCCATGGGTAATGGATTGAATGTCTTTAATTTATATGTTCCTTTTTCAGACTGCCTTTAATTTTATAGTCTCATTCTTTCCCTTGTCTATTGACAAATTGCTATGGCATCTGTGGGAGTGGACAGGAGCCCACAGAAGCACAATATATGGCTCCAGGCTTGCTGCCAAGGTGGATCACAATTACAGTTATTTCCAGTTGAAGGTTCAGGTTTCCCGCCTCCACAGGTAATAACCAGAAGAACGAGCTCCCTGCCATGTGGCACATCCAAGATACACACAGACACTTGACCTGACAGCAGAGCCAGTAGCACACATTAACTCTACTCCACAGTAGTACGGTAGCTTCTGCATTTTAAGGCTCTGTCTGCAGGCTAAGTATAAGCTTTTTTTTTCAATCTATTGAACACTTTGAAACTAAGTAGTTTGTTTACTCCTGTAGAATTTTTATATTACAGTATTTCGTATTAGGTCAAAGAAAAATTTGACATACTTCTAAAGGTTCTTATTCCATGTGTTAAACAAAATTGTTTGTGAACAGAGACAGTCACATTCTTCTTGTGTGAACTAGAAGCCAGTGAAATGTCTGCAATAAAACAAATATCCCAAAGAGCATATGAATCCAGCAATAAAACTGTTTCTAATCAAGCAGCAGAGTACATAACACAAGCCAAAACTCTACTCCAGCAACTATTTGCAACCTCTGCAACACTCAGGAGACTGCTGCTATGTTACAGCCTCTCTTTCCTGGTAATGTGATCCATAGAATGCAAATCAGAAAAATAGAAGTTAGACAAAATTATGTTACAGCACTTTTATAAAAACTCTGATTGCTTTGGTCAAGGGTCTGTGAGAGGAATTTGTGCAATGCCTGTGATCTGCCAGATCTTGATTATTTTCAGTAATCAGCTGAAAGGCAGAGAAAGTGATTTTTGATATTGAAGGATGCTGAGGAACATAACTGATAAAATGAAGCTACAAACCAAGTGACAGAGGAGGTATCTACTGTATGAAGCGATTAGATCTTTCCGTCAGCAAAATTCTGAGGGCTGTTCAGCAAAATGATGCCGAACTCTTGGTTACCATTTATAGAGATTGCTTTTAATTCAATCTGTCCCTTGGAACTAGAGGAGAGCTCCCTGAAGTTATGCTAATCAATAGCCTGGCAAACCAGGTGCTATCCCTCTCTTATTCAGAACATGGTCTGATGCCACGGGCACATGGTTTCCTAATGTCACTGCATGAGACAGATACAAATAGCTTGCAGATACTATACTTTTATAGGAAAATTCAAAAGGGTAGCCACACGCTTAAGGATCTATGCAGCTGTAATTTAACCAGTTCAGTCATTTTGCTTTAGGTAGACTACTTAAAATTGGTACAGTGTTCATTGGTATACTGTTCACATTTTAATCACAGAGCAACAGTGTTCCTAGTTGAATTAATATTAATTTGTACTGCTGCTTTTTCAATCTGTTGAACTCAAGGAGAACTTAAGCATATTCCCTTGGTCAGTATGTGTAGGACTGAAGATGGGAATAGTTGGATTTCTTTTTTATTTCAACTTTAAAGAGTACTTTTCCCTAGTAATCTATGTGCAGCATTCTGTCAGCATGTTGAAAGTATTATTAATGAGATGTTTGTAAAGGATTCTGTTTAAGAACCAACAGCGTATCAGCAGCATGACTTTAATCTCCTCCCAAGCCTTTGTATGTCTGACCTGCACAAATTTGTTCCCCTTTTTTCCTCATATCACACAACAGATTTTATTATGTATTCATTTTACTCCTGAAACATAAATGTTGTAACACCAGTATTGAAATAGGGCCTATGAGCAAGAGAAATTTACTTCAAAGATGTCTTGAAAAAAATTTTAATGTTTCTCTTCAGGAATACGTAATGTATAATAGAGGTAGATAAAATGGCAAACTAAATACATTGGGATGATTAGCAAAGTAAAAATAAACTACATTATGTTCAGAATGATGTGTAAGTAAAAGGTTTTGCCAATTCATTTTCTCACTTAAATGTAGCTTTATCATTTTAGCTCATTTATTAAATTTTGGGTTTTTTTTTTCTGGCACCTGTTAGATGCCAGGACATAGATCTAAACAACAGCAAATTCAGGAAAACCTCTTGCTCACATGCCACTGACTGCAATAATGCTTATGCTGTATTTGGACTTTTTTTCTGGATTTTTTTTTTAACTCGCAAGACGCTAAAAGAAACTGTCGTAGATGCCATTTTCAATAGTGATTGAATCTCTGGGGTGAGGGAGAGGGGGGAATGGACTGTTAAAATATCCTGTTTTACTGTCAGACAAATCTGCGTACTGTAGTGCCTTATAATGCACTTTTAACAGCTAGCTATTTTGACAAAAATGTTATTTTTCTTTTTACTCCTGTTAGGGCTGGCCCCACATAGAGAAGCAGATGGGTGAGATACTACCTGGTGCTACACCAACAGAATGGCTTGTGGTGTTTCAGGTGGGAAGAATCACTTACCTCAACCTGCTGGCTTATTAATTAGGTGGGTATTGGGCTCTATTCACGGCTGGTTCTGTGTTGGATTGTAGCTGGATTGTATACATAGTTTGCCAGTGAACATCTACTGATTTTGCGGGGAAAAAAAGAAAAAAGCAGAACAGTTAAAAGCAAGGTTGTCTCTGTACTATTGCGATGCTTTTCCTGGTCAGGAACATCAAAAGCTTATTTCCATTTTCACAGAATCATAGAATGGTTAGGGCTGGAAAAGACCTTAAAGATTATGGAGTTCCAACCTCCCTGCCGTAGGGTGGGGGTTTTCCTCTTTTAATGGTAGAAACTGAATGACAAAACCAGTGTGGTAACCCAGCCAAAAGACAGACCAACTCCAGAGGTATGACTGTGATTTTTTCTAGAGACTTTTACTCTCTCCCTGAAATGGAGGTATAGAGAGACAGAATGGTCAGTGGCAAAATTACTAATAATAACATAGAGCTCTTTGCACAGAAGCTTGACGGCTCACTGGAGGGAAGGTTTCATACTCTAGTACAGACTTCCACCTAGCATAGTGTCAATGCATATTTATACTCTCTCAGTTGTATTTTCCAGTCATAACATATGTGGGTCTACCTTATTACTTCAGCTGTGCTACCACTTGCAGAGGTTCTGTGATTGAAACTTGACTATAACAGAGTCTGTGCTGTTTCTTTGTGTGGGTGTATCACTAAATCAATTAATCTGACTCTATTCAGAAAACAGATGAAAAAATCTTTATGGTAGGAAAGTGCTGATGTCCTGAACAGAGGGATTTATGGAAAGTTCACATAACCAGTTTTTCAGGCTGAAAAAGCAAATTTTTTTTGTGTGGCCTGATCTTTCAGTTCTCACTCATGAATATATTTGCTTTGAAGTAAATGGGGATAGTTTGTAAGAGTAAGAAATACTTCAATGAATAAAGGTCCTGTGATTTTACTGCAGAAATCACAGGAACAGGAGATTGTAATATTGGATTGGAGATTTTATTTAGTCATCAGTGAAAGTGAAATTTACTGAAGAAGGTAAATTTGATTTGTGAGTTGGGTTCCTGGAACACGGCCTGTATGTGCCTTCTCTATATTTCTCTTTCTAAATTCTCGGTCTGTCTCTTTATACATCAACTGAATATCAATGAGACTATGATGATTTACTTAAATGGAGGATATGACCCTATTTTCTCTCTCCTTTGAGCTGCTAGCTAAGTTCCTGTACTTGCTGAAATGCTCCTTTCTCCTTTTACTCCCTTCTTTTGCTCCCTGCCCAGCTGAGTGCCATTTGCAGTGAACTGGAATGTCTACAGATCTGTCAGTTGGTTTGCACCAAGGAAGAAACTTTAATATTTTGCTTCTGTGGGCACTATAAATGGTGCAATAGTATTTTGACCTATGCAATACTGCAAGGAGTAATTATTCATGTTTTATGTCAAATGTTGCCTAAAGGATTGTTATTTTACTCAGTTTATAAACAGAAGTAAAGACAAACTTCAGCAAGTAAATGGTTTCTGCTTATTTGTATGTGAGATATTGTTCAAGCTTAATGTATTCCAGTATGGAAGTCTCAATTTTATACTTAAGCAGAGAGAAAGTTTATTATTAAGTAGACTGAAACTAATGGCATGATGAATGTGAGTTCCTTGGGAATGTTGTTTTCTGTAACTTTTGGGGAATAGTTATTTTAAGTAGTTAATGGAAGTTGCACTTATCTAAAAGTAGAGTCCAGCCCTAAAGTTTAATGACTTGTCCAACATTTAGAAATTATAGTGCTGTAGTTGAGAAAAACCAAATGCTTCTTCCAGTGGGCTCCCTATGTCTAAACTGAAATATGTCTGTCTTGTTTACCTTTTCTGTAAATAAACTTTATGCTATGTTAGCCATTTTTAGAAGTTGCTCTTACTGGTTGTAGCAAATTTTGCACCAGAAAATCAGTTTAAAAAGAAAAGAGTCTTTTAGTACAGCTTAGATTAAAAATCGTCTATATTCTTAAGTGGTTATCATGATGATACTGAAACACTGTATTTCTATTTGGAACACTCCCCTATTTAATCTAGTCTTTCTATCTTGGAGTAATAGTCCTTTTTACTCTGTGTAGCTTTTCTTGCTTTTACATCAGCGAGGGTGTGAAGGTGTGTCCTTTTACTGTTTAGTAAATATTTAGGTTATTTTAGATCACAAAGAGATAATAAATTCAGAATTTCTGGCTCCACCTGTTGGTGAAAATATAAACTCTAAAATGAACCTAGAAATCGACACAACACTAATTGGAGGGTGCCAGAGAATAACTAACATTTTTTTAAACTTTATTTTTGTATTATTTTAAGATTACAAATTTATTTTAATTTTACAAATTAGACATGCTACAAGATGGCCACAATTCCTCTTTATGCTAGTGTGATAACATGTATTCCATGGCATTTCTCCCTATTTTGCTGCTTATTATTAGTAGCAAGTAAAAAAAAAAATTAAGTGTAGAATAAATTCAAAATTACAGTAAAGTCAGTGGCTTTCACCCGTCACTATTTTGAAATATTTTAAAGCTAAGTCTATAGATACTATGTTAACAATATAATGACAATCAATCTTGTACTCACTGGGGCCATCATCCTTCTCTTGAGTTCAGTGGTAATAGGCTCAAGCTGAGAGCATGAACTGATGTCAACATCAAAAAAATTTAAGTTGATCCTTCTCCAACAAGTTCCTGTCTTGCACATTAAGTCTCAATGCATAAAGCACCTTCAGACTTTGTATTTAAGCTCTAACTTTCACATCGTTCAGATAAACCTTTCTAGCTCTAGGCATCAGCCTGTGAGGGGGATGTTAGGGACATCAGTCTGGGGGAAGCCTGACCTCTTCTACCTGCAGTGTGACCAGCGAACTGGATGCAAAGTCTGAGAGCAATGCCTGGTTCTTAATCTCTCACTTCAGAATCAGATGCATCAGATTAAAGCACGTATAGTTTAAGATAGCCTATTGGTCTTTGTACTGGAATGAAGCTGGGGAGAAACATTCATGCATACAGGCAGACAACTTGGTGAGTTGCTACTCTATTGACAAGTAAGTAAAGGAATTATTTTACTTTGTAAGAGAATTTAGACTAATCTGGATCCAGCAACAAAAGGTCAGAAAATTTGTTAAGGCTGTTGGCTTGAGTTAGATCAAAGGAGCAATGCCAACATGCCCAGAAAGCACTTGCTGAAGTGCAGGCAGAGGGAAAGAGATGCACCTCCTCTTGGTGTGTAAACACGCTGCTGCGGTTGTGAAATATGAGTGAATGTCTTGTAATAAACAAAATTGAATTGATATGTTTTTATTATAAAGCTGTAAACCTGCAAAGTTCTTCACAAACTGATTGAAATTGGGATTAAAACTCAAGACTGAAAGGAAAGCCACACTTAACACCTGTCCAGTTTATTATTGTTGTCTTTTAAAGGAAAAGGTCATAGCAAAATATTGTGCTGTATCCATGATATGAAACTACTTGAAGAATGTGATTTCTATGGCTTTGAACAGCTAGTTTGACTGTACAGATCTTGAAAAGGCTAAACCTTTTCTCAGAGGTGTAGATCCAGTCTGGTATTCCTACACCACCTGGTTCTGGTCTCCTGGGTCAAGAGCAGAAAGTGCAAAAGTCATAAAACTACAACTATCTTATGATCCTCACCTAGCAGAATGGCTTTTGAAATTAGAGCCAACTTGAGGCTGTTTTACTTACATCAGAGGGGTAATTCCCCCTCTCCCCGCGATGTACACATCTGTGCACTCTTGTTCTCCTTCAGGGCATTCAAAAGAGCTGGGATTCTCTAAAGATCTTGTTCCATGTTTCTAGAAGTCTGGAAAACTAATGAGGTGAGTTTCCTGTGCTACACAGCCACAACAGGATGTTCAGCTCTATAAATTTCAGCTGAATGTCTGTAATACCCAGAAAAGCATCTAGTTTAAAAATTCAGTGAAGCAATCACAACTGCACTGGAAGATCCCAAAGATGAAGTAATTTTAAAGCAACTTTTGCAAATCATGGCTGACTAGAACATTTTCCCAATAGTTCAGCAACTGTGAACCTCAAATGAGAGGGAACCTTGCTATCCTTGTAATGTAAAAGCAAGGATCTACCTGAGCTGTTGCCTCCAGTAACTAAAGACTGAAGAAGTTGTTATTTTGCAAAACAACTTAAATGCCGTGCTTAGATGCAGAACTGCTGCAACAAAATGAACCTTTACTGCTACTGTGTTTTCTGACACTGCCATGCGCTAATGAATTTCCATCTGCCTAACACCCAGACTCAGGAGTCTGGCTGCAGCCTTCACATCTTGGGCCTTACAGGAGTAATGCAGCATGGGGCTGCCTCTGATGTTTTCATTGCTTTTGCGATTCACTTACCTTGAGCTCAGCTCAGATACATTACCAGATTTACAACACACTTTTACACATTTTTCCAGTTGGTTTTACTCAGGCACAAGTAGGTCAAATAACTTGATGCAAGGTCACATAGAAAAGTTTACTGATGATTCAGAAGGGTTTAGAAATGCCCCATGTAATAAGATAGACCATCAAATGTTTTTTCTCTTTTAGTAAATACTGATTTAAGCAAAAAAATATTGGAGTGCTGGTTTAGATCTTGTTGTCAGTGACTTGTTCTGCTGATCCTTAACATTCACAGTTCTGAAGTGCACACTACTGATGTTCTAACTTGTTGAACATATCTTGACAATGCTGCAAGAAAGTTTATTACAGTTTGTAGCCTTCAAATGGCCTATGGACTTTTGCAAGAGAGGATGCAAGAGACACAGGCATGCTGTCTTTATTAGTATTTCATGGCAATGCTGAGGAAGAGTTCAGCCATAGCAGAGAACAAAGAAACCTAGAAACACCCTTACAAGAGGGGACTCAGTATGTGTGCTCAAGTCTAGCCCCTTTGGTATCTTTTTATAATCTAAAGAGATTAAAATACTTGCAGAGGCTGAGATTTAACTGATGAGCTAAAACCAAATGAAAGCAATGAAGCTCTTTTAACTGATGTTGTTTGGGTTTGACTTAGATGTACGTTTTAGATTTATCAGTAGACTAAGCAGTGCCTCCTACACCAGATATGTTTCTAAACTCTTCTCTGTCCTAGAGAATATCTTACTCAGCTGCTTTCATGTATTTGATCTAACCTGAAATTTTAAGAATGCTTACCTTTGGGAAGAAAAGAGGTATGTAGTCAGAAAACAAGCGGTTAACTGCAAAATTGCATCCTTATTTACTCAGGGAATGATCTGTTACCTGCTAAAGCAGATTTAAAATATCATTTGTTCAAGTAGCTCTTCTAACTGAATTAATCTCATTGATGTCCCATTAACCTGGAGGCTACTTCAGATGAGTATAATTTTCATGTTATAATAATAAAAATCTTCCATTCAGTCTGCTCACAAACATCAATGATTTAAGTAGAACTACTGAAAAATAAGATCTTTTGAGTAAGTATTAACAATTAGAGAGAATAAAAAATTACTCCTTTTCTGCTAACAGGTTTTTTTGGCATGACTTAATCATCAACAATAACAACAAAGAATGTAAAAACTACCACAAGGCTTTCAGGACAGACAATGGAATTGATGCCTTGCTGTCACATATTACAGTTGGAAATAACAGTTAAGCAGAGATTTTTACCTGACCCTTTTTTTATTTTGCTGAAGCTGTGTTAATTGTTACAGCTGTGTTAACACTACTGGCAATCCAGCTGACCCTTTGGTGGGTGTGGCCCAGCATTGTTTTCTGTGGCTTGAAACAAAGCAGTGAAAGACATTCCCTTTTGCTAATTTTCCAGTGTGTTTCTGGGAAATCAGACCATGAAGTTTGTCTCAAGAAATTGTTTTGATGTGGCTAAGACCCCTGTTTATGTGTTCTCAATTAAGGAATCCTTAATAAGCTGTTCCATTTGCACAGAGATTGGCAAGAGCGCATATTTTTTACCTTCTTCAGGAAACTTTGGCAGTAGGTAATGTGTTAAAAGCATTGGTTTACAGTTCAAGGGTAAAACTATTGGAACTGAAAGGTCTGACATTCAGAAAAAGTGTATGCTTAACTCCAGTTCTGCTTTGGTTTAAAACTAGTTTCTTATGTAGTCTCATTGAGAAATGAGCGCCAGTGTTGGTATTGTTACTTTTGGACACATTAGAAAAATTAAATCGAACATTTATTGGAACTTTATATAACATGTTTGAGAGCCCTAGGAAAGGGATCTGAAGTGCTCTTGGTGAGTATTTCTGCTACACTGTTCTTGTGCATGGACATTGAATGAGTTGCCTTTGATGTTGATGTTATCTGTTTATTCTTGAATCAATTCAACAAGTTTAGATTTCCTTCTTTTACCACTGGTGCGCCAGTGGTGACCTAGCAGCAGTGTGTCTGCAACTCTGCTTATAGCCTTTGTCAGAAAATTTTACTATTCTCCTGCAATGGCATCAGTTACAAAGCAGACATTGGTTGAGTCATGAAAGACAGTCATGACATGACTGGCAACTTACTAGAGCAAGGCATTGAAATATCCATCTGCTTTTGATTGCTTGCACGATGTTCTTCATTTGCACTGGGGGATAGACTCTCATTTTTAGTTTTGAATTGTCCATTTACTGCTGTAGGGGAAGCTGCCATTCCTGAGTGAAAACTGGAGTCAGCCCATGAGGAACCAAGAAACAGATGGGGGATGGACAAATTGAAGGCTTAAATCCCTTCCTTCTCCTTGCAACACAGGGTGAAAATCTCCTGGAATTTAACTCAGCCCAGTCTATACTAGCTTCTGCACAGAGCTGACTTCCCATTTAGCGATGTTGCTGCAGGAGCTGCAGCACATCCGAGATCAGTGATATGGCTCCAAAATAGGTAACAGTGACTGAAGATCACTGCACAACACAGCCTGATGTCTGGTCCCTAGCAGACACATGCATACGTTAAACTCTGGGACCAGGAGCTCCTGGAAGAAACTAGTCCCCTCTTTTGGCTACAGCAGAATTAATTTTGGAAGTCTCTCTTCACTTGCCTTAATCATGTGGTTACTTTTTTGAACATAAAGGGTTAATTCCCCCTTCTGTGTAGTGCCAATGTGGTGTTTAGGTTACCAAATTGAGTTAGCCAGTGAGAAGTTTATCTAAGCTGTGGTTTGCATTTCAGTTTTTTTTTGTGATGTCTGGAATTGGTGGAGATAAAACATGGGCTTTATTTTCTGGACTTCATTACACATGGGGGATTTTGTCAGTCTGGATCTATGTACTTATTGTCTAGCTCTTAAAAATATCCTTGTTAAGAGAGCATTTAGGGATGTTAGCTTATTAGCGATACGATTTCTGTGTAGAATAGTTATGGAAGAAAAAACCCAGCCTTTTTTTTTTGTTTGTTTCTGTATGAACATGAATTTTCTAAAATGAACACTTATGATCTAAGGCCACCAGAGGGCACTCTGGCTCTTTAAGTCATCTTTATTCAGCTTTTACTTAAGGACTGTTAAAACGATAAAATTTTAGGAGGAAAAATACTGTTTTATTTCTTGGGGAAAAAATTAAAAGTAGATATATCTTTTCTTTCTTATCCGTAGTCTTATCACAGTCTTGGTATTAACTGTGCACAAAGATGATATCACTGGTTTTGGAATGCATTTGTAAAATGTTGAAATGGGAAGATGCACCATGTATCTTTTCTGACAGAGTTAGTTTTTGGAGATGATTTGAAAGCAAAAGACTTTTCCAGTATATCTGATATATTTTCCAACATTGTAAACCTGATAATTCTACCAAGTCAAATATACCTGAACAATAGTAATTTGTTTGTTTAAAGACATCTGCCGGTAAGGTCTCATGATTACTTCACTCAAAAAGCAGCCCATCTGAGTTGACAGAGAATGGTGTTCAGGATTAGCCTCCATATTTACCTGGCCATCTTATAACTTTTATACAAGTAGTGTATTAACTGACAGATCAGAAATGAATGCACAAAATGTTCGTCTTTGTGGTTTTGTTCCTGTAAGTTTCAACAGGGATGATTTTTGTCTGAGTTAGTGATATGCTAACACCGATCACAATTAGTTTCTTCTAATGTAAAGGTTAATGTAATAATGAATCTTTTATAGCCTTTCTCAATTTCTCTCAGCCAAGTTCTTTCATCTATTTTTAGACCCGCTATGGACTCTTTGGAAGAGATTCTGCTAACAGTGTTTTCCTTCTGTGAGTTAACCCTACCAGATTCCCTAATAATAAAACTTTTAATTTTTTTCTTCCACTGCTTTGCATTTCCAGTACTGCTCTGTCATTTAAGGGCAGGCAGCTGATTGTTTGGAGTTGATCAAATGATAAAGAAATGTCCCCATTTCAGGTGCCTTTGACCACTGTAACTTCAAAAGTGATTGTAACAGGATCACCACAATCTCATAGCCAAAAGTTGGACAGCCAAAGCCCTATGACACGTTTTATTTGGCTGTTCCTTTAAGCAGAGCATTGCCTACATGACAAAGATGGTCTTGGTAACAAATTCCCAGTTGTTGCATGCAGGCTCAGCTTCTCTTAGTGAGGCTCTGACAGGCAGAAGACTCTCAGGCAGTTTCTGACTCAGCCCCAGATCCCATCTTTTGCAGATTATAGGTTTTCTTCCTGGCCAGTCACCAAGAAATCCTTCCCTACAAGCCTGATTCCTATTACTAGTGTAGGGGGGCAGAGCCTGGAGTGCTTCATTAACCCATCCTTAGCCAGAGTATGGTTTGCATATTCCAACACCTTGATTTATTTACTTTCAAAATTTGTAATTAGGAGTATGCGCATCTGTCTTCATATGTATCAAATGCATAGAGCTAAATTACAGGACTTTTTCTTTAAACTGTTTTGAAAGTGCAGAGAACTGTGATTTTTGACAGTGGTAGAAAGTTAGAATAGCACTTGTTTAAGAACCAGTTAAAAATATTGTCAGTGCTTTAAGTTCACAAAACACTAAGTAGAAACTGTGGGGCTGGGGGGAAGGAGTGTTTTCATGGTTTGTGGAGGGCTGGGAGTTTGAAGTTATTCCCTCTGCATGAATATGGCAACATTTGTAAGCTACTCCAGATCACTTACTGGAATGTAAAGTCAGCAAAATTCTGCACTTTAGAAAATGATTGTACAGTGGGACCCCTGTAGAGGAAGTATGTTGTGCCTCAATAAGACAATATGTTCAGTGATATAGTTTCTTTAGTGGTGCTCCATAAGGATGAATTGTGGTATATTTCCCTACTTTCTGTTTCTTCCTCATTGAAAAGCCTATGTCCTGAGCTGCTTCTCTTGACATGGTTGATCCATACACAATGTAGGGAAGGGTGTTATTTCACAGGATGATGTAGTGTTTTTTACTATTTGGGAAAAAACATGCCTCCTTCTCAAATTTGGTCCCCTCTCCAATATTCATTGGCAACCAGGAGTCATGGTCAAGACTTCAATTTAAAACTCGCCTGCAAATTAAAGATCAGAGGCAATCTAACAGCTGGTATCTAAACTGGCATCCAAAACACTGAGCAAGTCACTAGGATCCAAACCAGCTGCTGTACTAGGCACAGACCTGCCTAGAATGAACCTGGGGAAATGATAAAGGCAGGGTGAATGCCAAATTTGGACCATCACGTGGTTCAATCTGGGCTTCAAGGTTTGTCCACATGGGACCTTTGCTCTAGTCTGCTGTCTTTGGGATGCCATTTGGGCCATTTCTGGTTTGTGGCTGAAGCTTTAGGCCAGGATTTGTGGAGGCTGGTTCAGTTCCTTTGCTTGTGAGGATTCAAACTTCTTACCCACATGCCTCAGTTCTTTTCCCTGTCCCAGTCCTATTCCTGTCTTTTATCCAATGACTGTTTCGTGCAAAATACAGAAGACCATCTGGCAAGAAATGCAGTCTTCTCTTGAGTTCTGCTAATTGTGCCAGATGCCTTCCACGGATTCTCAAAACCACAGTAGTTTCAGTTCTCAAAATTCTGATGATACGTAAAGATAGCAGAAAGTAATATAATGTGGTAAATTGCTTTTTGGAGTGATTTCATGCAACACAGAAGACTTAAAGATATAAAATGTAATAAAAACATGTGTCAGACAAATGAGAACACAAAAAATCTGAGGTAATTTCCCTTTGGGATACTAAAAATGTTATGGGCTATACGGCTGCAGTGTTCCCCAGGAGGCTGCAGTGGCATTTGTGGGACCACTTCCTGGTACTCTCTTAATTCGTGCTGCATTGTCATTTTTGGTGTTGGACACCTTTGTTTTTCTTCCAACACTAGGTGAAATAAGCCTGTGAAGTATTCTTGGAGGAGTAATGTCCGGTATAACACTTGAAATGTTGGCCGTGAGAGAAGTTCCAGTTGATATGTTTTTGACTCGCACTTTAGGACTCAGATATTCTGGTGACTAGGTCACTTTGGAATCAATCTTCTAAAACTGTGACAGTTTTTGTGGCTTCTCTGTTCAGTCTCACATTCAACAACTTATATCCTGTCTATAGATGCCAAACATCTGTGCCTATTACTTTCGTGTTATTTTGAAAATCTCCCAGTTCTTGACACTAGTGTGGCAGCAGGGAGTCTAGTGAGATCAATTAGTATTTCAGCTATTGGATGAGGACTCTTGACACAAAAATAGCCCTGACCACTGCTAGTTCAGGTTCATAAATATTCTTCAAAATATTAAGTGTAATCAACCTTGTGCTTATAGCTAAGATGCTGAAATAAGCAGCAGATACTGGCTAGTGGAGACTCTGTTGCTTTTCAATTCTTCAGTTACTGATACAGAAGACACAGGATAACCTGGGATGAAGGTCACAAAGCAGCTGAACTAAATCTGTATATTTAGAGAATTATACAAGATCAAAATGTTTGAATTAGACATTCAAAGGCATCCCTTCCATGCTTCCTGAAGGTCCATCCTTTCTTTTATCACAGGAAGAAAGGAATCCAATCTTAGTCATCTGTAGACAACACAATTATACTGGCAATGCTGAGCTAAATATGGCTCAGGACATCCAGTAAAAGAGGCTGAAGCCATGTATTATTCTTAGGAAGAAAAGCAGTGTCAAGGACCATCAGTGAAATGTGTAGATATCTTCATAAGACTTCCAAATTTCAGCAAAATTGTTATACCCTGGATAATGGTGTAGATTCATGCTTTGCCAAAATGCAGCTGGGCAAATCTGTTACTTCCCATACAGAAAGCGACTGTTCGAGTAAATTATATAATTATACATTATAACGTTGCTTCTGTCCAAAACCCAGGGCTGTTGCAGACATAAGCCAACATTTTTTTTTCTTGCTCTAAGTAGATCTTTTTTTTCGTTGTTATTCAATTAAATCCATAAGGAAGTAAATAATTCCATTCTTTTCTCTTTCCACCTGCACCATTCCCATATCTGATGACTTACCACTCACTATTCTGAAACATGAGTTGGCAGTTTAGGCCTTGCTGCTGTATGTTGGCCTCCTGGACTTGAGACTAATGAAACAATAAGCATTTTCCTGCTGCAGTAAGCCCTGATTTCCCAACCCTTCACTTCCAAATGTGGATTCTGAAACTGATACTGTGAGTTAAAGGAGTCAACATAAATAAAAAAGCAATTTCAAAAATGAACAGATTTTCCTCTAATTTTGAATAAAAAGCACTAACGGTATTGAGCACATAGTGCTTGTCTTTTGAGCCGTTTATGAACACTTGACTTAATGCAATAAAGGTGCACATTAAAAACTCATGCCTCCAAAAGCAGGAAAAAAAGTCAGTATTTAAAATAGTAGCCCAATTAATATGGAGCTATACTAGATGTGGTAACGTGAGAAGGTAGGTGCTTAGCCCTGCAGGGTCGGATCATTTTCTTGCCGAGATATCTGCACTGCTTTTTAGATGGTGATGGCTGAGACACCAAAGGATGTGTGGATTTGATGTCAACAGATGACTTGCACTTTGCCATAGTAGTTTTACATAAACTTCGATCTGGTGTAATTTTGATCTGAGTTAAACCTAACCCAGCAAAAAGCTGTGCTGTATAACCTGGATCATGGATAAATATTTGATTAATCCAGCTAATCATGCTGCAGCCCAAAGACATGTGCTGGCATGGGGGGACAAGGTTGCATTTTCATGTGACAGGTCCACTTTATGATGGCTTAAAACACTTGTGGAAGTACAAATGAACTTATTTAATTCCAGAGTTAAGTTTTCTGAACATCTGAGAGAGGTCATAGGCCATTTTACATGCTACTAAAAAGCTGTCTTTGGTGTAGAAACATAGCCCCCGCTTGGCAGCATTTTACAGGGGATGAAGAATTGCTGTGCGTTATTGCTGTTGCATGGAAACTTTGCATTGTGGAACTTCTTTGGGGCAGAAAACCCACAGATCAATACATGCATACATCAGCATAAGATGATTTTATCCATATTCAACAGAAAAAAGAAATTGTTCAGCTCATATAGGTTTAAGCAATGCATTTTCTAACACAGATAGCGTGTCCTATTCTTTATAGGTACATATCAGACTTGCATTCATCTTGAAATTGAAGGCGTCATGAAGTTGGATACAGAAAACATGTTTCTCCTTTGCCAGTGGGCTGTTTGAAGGGTGCAATTTATAGCAGCCCTGTATAACTCTCCAACAGGGCTGCAATGCCCGCAGCATTCTTGCCTATATTGGCTCCTGGATATATATTGGTAGAATATGTAACACCTCAAGGACTGACATAGTCAGTGCCTTGGAGGACCAGATTTGTGAAAGAAACATGTAGCTTTTACACTGTGTGGAAGATGGAAGCACAATACCTTTTCACGTCGTACTTAAATGCTTCTTTGCTATGACGGAATATAGGGAAAAAATCCTGGGGAGTCATCCTATTTCACAAAGTATCTTGCTGCTCTGTAGACCTTCAGACTTACTGTGTTTCTGTGTGAGGTATTTCCATGAGAAATAAAAGACATGGGGTACTGAATTGAGAGCCAGCAAGCTGGGCAAAGTAATTTGAGACATTGTAGTGTCACTGTTAATATAAGATACCGATTTTGCTGCAGGAACCCTGGAAATTGATAAACTGTTTACCACTGATAACAACATCGTTGATTCAAGACAGTGCATATAATACATTCGGAACATGCTAGCAAGGAAAAAAGACTTCTATGTACTAAAAAGGAGTAAAGTAAATACAATTGCTGTTTATATGTGAACGAGTGAAGTTGTACTGCTGCAAGTGAGAAGTACGCAAATGTGGGGCTATGGTGTAGATGTGTGAGCTACTTGGGGAGCTATATCAAGGAAGTGTGAGGAATTAAATGTAGCAATTGTTTTGTGCTGGGAGTAGACATTATTATTTTCTCCTGACAGAGACCTCACCAGACACATTTACTCAGAACAGCTGTGGACAGCTGGAATTCCAAAGCCTCTGCTCAGGGATTTGGTGCCTGGTTTTGTCCCAGGCCTTATGTCAGGATGTTTACCAAAGTCCACAGCCTGTTCATGAGGTAAAATTCATTGCAGAGCAGAGGTGGTTCCCTCTGCTCCTCTTCTGTTTGGCCAGGTGGGTGTCAACTAACTACAAGGCAAGTGAGAGCTTCACAGTTCCTGGCTGAAGGTACTCAGTTGGGTCAAGTTCTAGCTCCACATTAGGATGAGATAGGGAAATGCATCGCCTTCCCCCTACTTCCTCCTGAGCTTCCCAGGAGAGGGCACAGAGGGTAGGAGGGAGGTACCCTGAGCCATGGGCTCCTCTCTGGGTGGCTGGGGGAGGCAAGGGGGACCAGGCATGTGGGGAACGCTGCAGAACACCCTGCACTGCACCCGGAATGTAGATAGGCACGGCAACTCTGCACCTCTCTGGGGCTACCCCAGTGCTACCAAGTACACAGCTGTAGAAAACAACCCTGAAGCACTATATAGTACCGTTTACCCCTCCTGATCCTTCATCCAGTAAAATCCAAATGAGTAAGTCTGAGGAAGAGTTAATGAAGGGTTTATGGCTTCTTTATTTACCTTCAGAAATAGAGAAATGAATGTGTTTAGGATTTTTATGAAAACTCCTGTCTTCTCAAATAAGCTTTTGGTTTCAATAATATTGAGTTTTTGTGAAGCACAGTTTCCCTTCAATTTAAACCACTGTTTTTCATGGGAAATTTAATTAGAAAACATGTATGTCTTACTAAATGAAAGCCTGTACTACAAAAACAGTGTAGGTTTTCTGATGCCAGTACTTGTCTGGTTCTGGTTTTAATGAAGGAATTGCTTTTAAAAGTTCTCATAAGAGCAAGACAGAACCAGGACCTAAAAACTTAAAATTTGTTTAGAACCCTGTTATTATTTTCCGAGTTGAATCTAAATTTAATCAACCATGTTCTCTTCACAGTTACATAAGATGGCTTTACAACCACCTAGTTGAAAGCATTTGTTTTCTACAGTCCTTTGTAGTAGCTGTTCTCCACAGGACCGCTGATAGTCTCCATAGGAGAGCTGCAGGGGCCACCACATGCCTTGAGAGAAGGTGCTGGTGAGGGATGCTCAGTGGTGGGCAGGAGAGGGAGGACACCCTCAGCTGGTGTTGCTGAAGTTAGTGGAACTGCAGCCTTACCACTCTCTCTGTCCCAGCTAAGTCTGCCTGCAGTGCATCACTTTCAAACTCAGGGAACCCCTCTTTTGAAGGAACTCCAGGTTTCCTGAGCAGCTGCCGTCAGATACAATATAGGTACGGAAAACAAGATAGCTTGTGTTCAGGGAAATGTTCTAACTCAAATTAGTCTGCTTCATGTCCTCTATAGCATGTATATATCCCCAAAAATGGGCTTCTATAGTGTTAACGGTGTAGTTATACTTGTTTTATAATGGTTTGATGTTAACTGATACAAGTGATGTTGCTTTATTTTATGATCTATTGTCCTTCCTGGCTATTAATGTATATTTGGAATGAAGTAGACTTCTCAGCTGGAATTTGAATATCAATAGGAAAATGACGCCTCAGACTTCTAAGAATTTTTGAGAGTTATTTATCTTTAAGAATCCTTAAGGTTTTTTTTCTCACTTTTTGTTTGTTATGCTACTACGAACTTATGTCTCACATTGCATATTAATCACAGGTTGACTGTTTCCTGAGATTTGATATTTCTCATAGCATATAGCTTATTTTCCTGTGTGCCTCTAAAATTACATATGTACATAAAACAGATTGGAGAAAGAAAGTTTACCTAATAAAAATACACAAAGTTGCTGCATAGTTCCCTGACAACAGGGTCATGTTCATTCTAACACAGGGGTTTTGAGCTGTGATTTCTATGTTAATAAATGCTTTCCAGAACGGCCAGTGTCAGATCCTAAAGAGACAGTATTTCAATTAAATATTTCTGTTCAGCCTGGCAAGAACAGGGATTTATGGCTTACGTCTGCAAAACCAGTGATCTTCCTCTGCTTCAGAGAAAACCCAACCTAGTGGACAATTCTTGGGATGCTTCCCACCTTGACTTTAATACTCAGACATTATCTTAGCAGCTTTGATTTTTTTTTTTCAGAAGAAGATTAAAATAACTTCTATATATCCATATTTATATTTTTCCCCTCAAACAATAAAGCCATTTGTTCATCTTAAGTAAAAAGTCTGTTTTTTTAAAGAAAATTCCATGGTATTTGAAATAAAATATATAAAGGTAGTTGACTGCTCAACTGCTTAACAGTACTGAGGGTCAGTTATAAAAAATGACTTTTCCAGTAGCCAAGATCATTAACAGTTTCTTTTCAAGCCTTTGAATTATTCTCTGAGCATTAATCAGTTTTAATAGAAATAAAACCTCTTTTTAATTGTTGGAACTAAAAATTTTTTTGTTTTATTCATTTAAGCAAGTGTAAGGCTCCCATGGCTCCAACCAGTGCTGACTGTTATTTTTCTTTAAGGCAAGTTTTGACACTTAAGAAGGGCCACTGTTTGATAAATTAGGATTTTTATTAAATGGCTTAACAAAATATTAAGTTTTTGTAATTTTTAAACCTGCTGTTGAAAAAGAGAGGTGCTAGGGGTAAAAAAGGCCGGTTTAGCACAGACCACCAACTAGTCATGCTAGTCTGGATGGGAACACTGAACAAACTGTTTCTTTGCCATCGTAGCCACTAAATAGTGGCTCTTGTTCCTGAAGGAACCTCCTGGAGTTCCCTCTCATCCCCCAACTCCTGTGAGAAGTGCCCATTCCTGAAACACCATTTAGTGAAACCTAATTAAATATTCTGATATTTCTAATTCCCAGTTTTCTCCATAACTGTCATCACAGTGAAGCTTAAGACCTCACCAAACTGCTGTGTTTAATATGGACACACTTTTCCCATTCTCCTACAAATTGCTGGATCTTTCAACAAGTACTTTAAAAAAAATCCTGAGCATCATTTCCTTCCTCTCCCCAGACTTTCCTGAAAACTTCTATTTAACAGAGACCCCAGCATTGCCCAGTACTGCGTCTTCCTGTGAGTCTTGTCTGTACGAGCTCCTGGTACACATTCCTTCAGATTTTGTCAAGTTTGAAATTAGATGCATTTATAGTTCTAAATAATTCTGTTGTTTACCTGAATCTGCTATGATAAATCATTTTCCTGGTGAAAACCTCAGGATATAGCAGGATAGGACTGGAATTGTATTGTCTGGAAGTTCGTGCATCTGAGCAGAAATGAAAGGGTAGTACCTTATGCAAATGAAATAATGTAAGGAATCTATGCAATATTGTAATAAAAACAAGAAAAGGGGGCTTGAGAGTAAGGAATAGGGAACCCTGAAGAAGGGACCTTACAGAAAGAGGAGTGTGGGCATTCAAAAGTAGTGGGGTATGGTAATATACCATTTCCGTACCCATCTGTATCGTGAACAGTTGTGTTAGAGTAACTGTCTCTCAGTTGCTGGTAGGACAGAAATTGTACAGCTTTAACATCATTAGAAATATGTAGTGCTCAATATAAATTCGTGCTTAGGGTCCCAGAATATATTATGTGATGAGAGGTGTGATCTGTCTGGGGAATCCAAACCATGGAAAGAAAACAGGGACACTAAAACTCTTAAAAAAATATAAGCAGATCTTCCAAATTATATTTTAGGTTGGTTTTTTCACCCAACAGTTCGTCTTCTTTGAGGTTTAAGTTATTTTTTTACATTCTACTCTGTGTGTGTATCTGTGTGCACAAACACAGACATTATCTCCAGTTATTTTCTTTTCCCCCTTCTCTATTGTTCTCTTGCAGCTGTAAAGCTGAAACTGGTTATTGTGCAATTTATCCCTCCTTAAACACTTAAAAGAATTTCACATAGTCCTAAAATCATTCCATTGGCTAAGTGTCAATAATAATTTTGTATGTTAATTCAAATGCTTTCTGATTTTTGTAGTTCTAGGTCTTTTTTCTTACAAAGTGTACCAAGGTCTTGAAAGTTAGTTTAAAAAACCCAAAAGTCTTTGATGTAAACCCTCAGTTCCAGAAGCAAGGGCTATGTGTAAAGCACTAAATTTTGATCACAAGTTTCACAGGAGCACTGACACAGTTGTCAGTGTAACTAAAATCTCAATATGAATGCCCCGGTCCTCAATCTGTTTTTGGTTCCTAACTGCCCTTGATCACCCAGTACCACCTCTGCTTTTCACCAGATTTATTCTGCTATATCCATCACCTGAAGGGTACTGGAGCTTGCAGCAAATACAGGGATAGGGGATTAGAGCTTTGAGCTTTTTTAGCTTTTTTTGATCAGCTTGAAGTCTGGTGAAGAACTATGAGAGAGTGTGAGCTTCAGGGACCATGCAAAAACAAAGAGTACCGAGGCATTTTAAAGTTAAATCTAACTATATTGCTGGATGTCAGATTGTAGTTCTAGGATGAAAATCATTATAGTGACTTTACTAGTAGGTATTTAGTGTTTTTTAGGGTTTTGTGTGTTTGTTTCCGAAATGGAAATAAAATGTTAAATTAAAACCTAAAATGTTTTACAAAACAGACAGGGACAGAACAGCTATGTTCTCTTGTTTTTCTTCCTTTTTCCCAACACCTCATGCAGTTTCCTTTCTTGGTAAAAGTTACACTGCTGTCTTACAACTTTTCCGTTTTGAGCACTGAGCTCTCCTGTGTCCCTGGACTTTTCTATGGCAGTTTATCTTAATAATATGAAATCAGCTGTCAAATGTTGTTTGTAAATGCTGAGATAAATGGTCTTCCTGTCCCTTACAACACAGAATAATCAATTATTTACTTCTAATATGTCTGATGAAATACATATTAAAAGCTAGAGAGAATCCCAAGGAGGAGAATATTTGTGAAACAAAGGCAGGGAATATAGAAAAAAAAGCTTTGTCTTGATTCTTACAGAATCTGTATTTAAGGAAGAAGAGATTTGACTGAAAAATAAAGTTTTGCCTGAAACAGGCAGGCTTCTCCCTTCACAAGGAGAGTATCACATTTCTGAGGCGGGACATGCAAGTTTAATCTTTAATTTTTTTTTTTCTTCTTCATCTAGTAAAGGTGTTCCATTAAATGCCTGATGAAAATGATTTTTTTTTTTTAGGACAAAATGTTTAATGTTTTTATTTTTTGAACAAAAACTATTTTTTCATTTCCATAAAATGGAAAGATACTATCAAGTAACCTATGTGGATGTGGGCTGTTGTTGAGAATCACTACCAATAGATTAAGAGGTCCCATATAGTTACAGCAGAAACATGCGTGTATTTATTTGGTCTTAAATTAGGACATTAGCATTCCTCTCTTTAGATTTTATCCTAAATACTCAACTGGACAAAAATTGCTTTTGATATAGGATCAGACTTTATAAATTTGCCCTTACTGTACTTTTGGATAACGCTACTTAGTTTGATCTAAAAATACAATGTTAGATTAGTAAGGAAATTGCTATTATGTCTCTTAAATTCATGCAATTAAAATACTTCACAGATTATAATTCATTCTCAAAACGACCTAGTAAAAGAGATAACAGTATTCTGTAGATCAAGAAAATGACCGATTTTGCAAAGCAGGAAAAGTTCCTCTAAGGGATTTTTTTGGAGCAAGAGGTTCTGGAATGTACCAAAGACTGTGAATGTTGAAGTCTGGGTATACAAGCTATCACAGACCTTCTCTGGTGTGGTGTCAAAATTGCCCGAGTTTTGAAATTAACAATTAATTTTGAATTAATACATGCAGAGCATATATTTTGCCTGGTGCCTGCTTGTTATATGAACATCTGATGTATGACTGTGGGACAACTGGTTAATGCTGTGTCCATTGTCTCCTATTTTGTTCTCCAAATATTTTGCAAGAAGCCATACAGAATCTGTACATTAGCAACTTAGAAAAAAATCCTATATCAGAAGTGCAGGAAACAGAAATATTAAAGATAGATGACAGGCTTTGTGAGATTCTCGTATATAGGTATGGTAGGAAAAGTCAACTGATTTGCCTGCAACCAATGATATGGCACATTTACAGCTTTGTCAGTCAATAAAACACATGACAGAATGTTTAATGTTTATTTTATGCAGAGCAAGCTGTGAGAGACCTTTGGAAGGAGTCAAAGTTTGTCTGTGAGCTCAGTCTGTGTTTCTGATGCAACTGTATCAAAAATATCTAAAAAATTGTATCATCAGGATCTTGCTAGATGACATTAAAATTTCCATGTGATGGAAAATGGATCTGTTGGCTGCGTTTTTCTGGAAGTGGCTGCATATCAGAGAAAAGGTCAGACCGACATTCCTATTGATTTATAAACAAACTCAACCTTATTGTTCTGTAGGAACGTAAATTGTCTTCTGGACTCTTCAAAATAAGGAAAGCCCTGGCAGAGAAAAATCCTAATAAATGGTATCTCCCTGAGTGCATGATGAAATTGCAGTCATACTGGTTTACAGCTAAGCAAAGACAGCTGTAGGGGCTAGCTATTCCAGTGAATGGTTTGTTCACCACTCCAAAAATTTAGTTTTTAAATGCCAGTAATACTACATGATTATGGAGGTGAGAGATATTGAAAACTGCCAGCAAGACACTTATTTTGATGTGCATTGTATTTAAGAGCACAGCTGGAGCTGGAGTACATGTGTCAAACTATCGTTTTCCCCTGACAGCCAAGAGCAGCTCATCCAACCTGTGCAGCCATGGGAACACTGGCCCCCTGTTCTGCAGACCAGGGCTGCGAAATACAGGGGTCACAGGGCTGCAAAATCAGAGACCACTATTCTCAAGGCATCTGATAAATTCTGTGGTATTGCAGTACACAATGGGTTAGTATGGTTTAGTGAATACATGCTGCAAGAAATCTGGGCATTTCTCCATTTCAAATCTTTTTGGCTTAGAGCCTCTGGATGGAACATAACCTTCCTCTTCCCCTTCCTTCAAAATCAACCCAGGTCAACGCTTTCTTTGTGGAGGTTAAATTGCACGATTTAATTACCTCCCTTAATTCAAGGCAGCTCTAGATACAAACAATTGGGAATAAAACAAAAGGAAAAGCTATATGATAAAGTGAAAATATGAAACACATTATTTGTCTTAAAAATATTCTTAATATGTAAACAATGCAGAGGCTGTTGTGAATAGTGGCTGCAAGTCTGACAGTTATCCTCTGAGGCCACAGATTCCTCCCAGGCTTCCTGCTAAAACGTGAACAGGTTAGAAAGGACTTATTTTAGTTCTTAGCATATAACGGCCTATGGCTCCAAACTCCTGTAATCAGTGAGGTGCTTTGTCAAGCATATAGCTTTTTCTGACAGACCCAGGAATAGGAAAGTTTAGATACGATTTTTTTTTTCAGTCTCTTTTATGGCTGGTGCAAAATTGACCATACTCTGTCCATTTTGCTAAATCCCATCGTTTCTCCATATGTGGATTAACACTAAGGAGAATCCAATCACCTGTTGGTGCAACAGAGAACACGTGGCCAAAGCATGGGTACTCTGGTGTTCAGAGCAAGTGCCAAAGCTGGTGGTCGGGCACTCCGTGTTGCTGGGCTGAAGTGGGGGAGCTGATGATTATTTTTAAGCACACCATAACAAGGCCTCTTTTCAGTCTTACTGGAACTACTATATATTTAAAGGGCTCTTGAAATTCGTCACTTTCGGTATGTAACATTTTCCTAAAACGGATAGTGACACCTTAGACAGCCTTTCCTTTTGCTGTGAATTCCCAGGACTTTGCCCATATGAGAAATGGTTGTGCCTGAAGTCCTCATGCATGACCTCTTCTGAGCAGCATATGAGCTGGGAGGGAGGAGAGGGCAGGAAGTGGAATAAGCCTGCTGTATAGATTACAGTTTTGTAGCAGCCTGTTTCCAGGATCTGGTGACATTCTTAACTCTTCAGATGCATTTAAGATTTAAGATTTTCTGTTCTGTTTCTGTTTTGCCAATTCCAGTTTTGGAAGAAAGCTCATTGCAGTAAATTGTTATACTAAAGCCATTTAAAAATGCCGACCTAAGGATTTGCAAGTTTAGCACTCTGAATTACAAGAAAAACAACGTTTCCTGATGCTAGCAGGTTATGCCGTAGAAGCTGCCCAGTGAAGATCCCACTTATATACAAGGGAATGCTAAAACCTAAATCCTGAACTCTTGTTTTCTACTTGCTGTGAAAAAGAATATAGATGTTGGAAAAGAAGAACCAAAGATGGAAATAGATCAAAATCCCTCAGTTTTCCAAGCTATTTAATTGATACTAATTTTTAGTGGCTATCAGTGAAATATTTTTTGTGTGCTACCCAACTTTGCAAACATCTGCAAGACAGTTTCAGGGACTTGCTCTCTGGGAGAGTGACCATTGCAGTGGTCTTAGGGACAACTAAACTGCCACTGGAATCAACCAGAACTCATCATACCCTCGTCAAAGTCTCTTTTCTTGCTCTTTTTTGAGTTCCTGTCCTTTTCCTTGCCACCTCCCTCCTCCCCACCCATCCCCAGAGGAACCTGAGGAAAGACAAGTCTACAACCCTTCTGCTAAGCTTGTGTCATCTGGGCTTCACCCTGATGAAGGAATTAATTATCCACTGTGGACATCCAGCTCCTTTCTACAGAGTGAAAGTTCTGGAACACAGCCCAGAATTTGGGTCAGTGTATTTATTTAAACATAAACATTTACATAGAGATGAAAAGGCAAAACTCATTCCTTCTGTCAGACCACTGAAACCTATGGAAATACAAAGGGATTCAATTGATCTAAGAGCTGCACTGGGAAGAGGTGGGGTGAAAAAAAGCTACCAAAATTGAAGATAAATGTAAAAATCCTCTCTGGGCTTCCTGTTTAGATGTTTCCTTTACTCTTTCGAGACTCCTTAAATCATTCCTTGTTTTGGATAGATCAATCAGAAGTAACTGTGCTTACCATTTCTGCTCCAACTGAATCAGTTGAAGGAGTTCTCTTAGCCACATTGTCTAGAAAATGGGTTATTTAGGTGGCAAAACATATTTTCCAGGTAAGAAATTTAAGAAGTTACTAAGAAATCATCAGACACTAAATGGTCTCACACACTGTGATGTACCATGGAATATGAATAGCAAAGCTGTTGTGAAGAACTGTAATTTAGATATAGTTTCAAAAAGTCTCATGTTGAGCAAGAAAATTAATTCCTGCCAGTAATATGTCCTACTTTTATCTTGTTCACAGGGGCAGTGAGGGAGAAAACTGGGAAACATATTCTAGTCTTCATTTTTCGACAGTATTGCTAAAGAAATGGTTTAAAAAAAAGAATTGCAGCAGATATTAATTTTGCTTTCCCTATGTTCTTTTTTTTTTTGTGTGTTTTGCCTTCAGGAGACTAGAGTATCGTATCTGTAGTCTAGTAAGCAATTGGGAAACAGGGATTTTTTTTGGTTCCAGTTGTATTATTCTGCTACTGGTAAATATCTGACACCTCTGTTTGCTCATAGTATCTGTCAGAGTGGGTGGATCTCATTTGTCAGTCAGTGCTGCAGGAAGTGTGGGTGACTGCAGGAAAAACTGATATAAGAAAGAAAAGCCTATGTTAGAACCTTCACATAACATCTCTGCCTTCTGTGTTTGGTTAGGAAAACATGACTGGTCTGCTTCTTTTTCTTGTCAAAAGCCTACGAACTGACTGGGGTTTAGTGTTGCAAAAATTGAAGATTAGAGAGGATCTCCTAACAGCAAAAGTATTAGACAAGGCCTGGAGCCCGTTACTGCTTTGAACACTAGATGAAAGCAAATGGCATTGTCATCAATTGATTGGGAGGCTATATTATACTTTATTTAATGGCAGTGGACTACGAATGCTATTTCAATACATTCTGAAATACTCAAGGGACTAGACCATCGACTGTCATGGATCAGAAAAAGCAGAGTTATATCTTTTGTGTTAATGGCTTATAGTTTGGAATTTCTGTTGTAAGTGCAAGCAACAGTGTTTGGCTTCTTTTAAATGCTGAGTATTTTATATGATAAGTTTCAAGAATGCTGGAAATTTGGTAATCTGTTTCATGCTTAGATAAAGGAATAAACTTGGAAGAATTCTTAATAAAAATAGTCTTGAATACACTGGAATGTAGTACCTTAGAATTAGCAGGTTAAGCATATGTTTCTTGATTCATACCATGGTCTGACTATAGTGTATATAACCTTTCAAAATCAGATGTAATATGCTGGAACATAAATCCTTTTCTTGAGTATTATATATTTGACTCCAATTGACGTCAACGGAAAACAGAATCTGAACCACTCTACCAGAGAACTAAAGAGAAAAAATGAATAATGAAATGAAAATAAAGTCTCCTTGAGTTGGCTGTAGATCTCTCCGTAAACCATGTGTCTCCTGAAATGATTTGTATGAGGTATTAGGGTGTTTTGTGGATTACAAAACCACAAAAGAGGGAGGCCAAAATAGTTAGAGGTGGGGATTTTGAGTACATCTGCCCAACTTGACATGTGGATTTGTTTCCCAGTTGTAGAAAAATCCACAGAAATCTATACATCGTAGGAAATCACTACAGAAATTCCTGTTGAGCAACTATCAGTTGAACCAGTCTAAATCAGGGATTCCCTCTGACTTTTAAGGACTTGTTAGCAAGACATTCTCCTCAACTCACTTTTTCTCAAGTTTGATCTCCCAAACTGAGTATCAAGTTATACCTGTGAGCCAGGTTGTGTCTGTGCACTAGTGAAATCGCAGTCAAAACTCCATTGCTTTCTGCTGGCACAACAAATGTCTATTGTCACCTACTGATATCTTTATACATAAGCCAGGTCAAATTTAAGCCTGAGAAGAACTGAACTGAATGCTTTATAGACTTGTATTCAGGTGTCAAGCATTGAAAAGTTTTGCAGATTTGGATAATTAACAGTCCAGTGTAGGCAATGATTAAAATCCTCTTGAATCTTTGACATTTTGATTTTCATTCAGCTGCTTTCCTGCTCCAAAAATTCCATGTTTAGGAGTATATAGTTACACAATTTGTCTTAGGTAGTCACTCTATTCTTAAGGTTTTGTGCCTAATCTACCTAAATACAGAAAATCTTTTCAGAATAATTTGTTGGGACATGTATGTGCCAAATAGGAAATAAATCCACAACTTTTCTGTATCTCATCACTTCTCATGCACTTTCTTCATGTAATCCGCTATGAAACTACACCACTGGAAGTCAAGACTTACATAACTGGTGACCACTCTCCACTTACCATTAGATCAATGGCAATCCAGTTAATGTGACTTACTTGAGGTCAACAGGAATTGCAAGCTCTTAGTACTTTCTAGATTCAGATGCAAAGTCAAAAGAGAGACTTTTTTCTTAAGCATAGAATAGAATCACTTAGGATTTAAAACTGGGTTTATGAATACTGAATATATTTATTAAACAGTGCTCCCAAAATGCTCTTTAACTTTCCAGACATAGCTTTCTTAGAAATACACCACTAAGTCTAATTAGAGAAGAGAAATGCTCTATTTTTTTTGTCATAACCTTCTTCATGTCTTCAGAGGAAACAAACACCTGGCAAAAGAGAATACAGTGCAAGCCATTGCTGTGCAAGCCTGTTTCAATCAATTTTCTTGTCAGAAATCCTGTGAATTAATAGAACAATAAAGAAATCCAAGAGCCAGCTTCTCAACTACTGTATTCATGTCAGAGAAGAATTGCTTCTGCACAAAATTTCTGATAAAGGCAGGACAAAGCTGAACAGTGAGGTTCTTCAGAAAACAATGCTGAACTATATATTACAAACCCATCATGACAGCTTTCATACAGTTGCCTAGACAAAAACCAAAGCAAAACAGTTAGTGCAGTTTCCAGCCGGGTTTCCAAACTGACATCTCAGCTTCTGGGAAGGGAGGTGATCTTCTACCACAGTTGTTCCCTGAACAGAACAGAGATTTAGCTTATGCGCTCAGAAAGTATGAGGGGTATCTGCTGCTTTACTTTTCCATCTCTTGAGAAAATTTCATGCTTTTATGCCCACAAGATTCTGGATACAAATGTGAGCAGTCTGTCTGGAAGTTCTGAGGCTCTTTATAGCCCTGAGAACTTAGTGAATAAAGAAAGGAAACAACATATATTTCTTGAATGAAGTGGCTAAACAGCACTTTTGAGTCATGATATGAAAGGAAATAATTTGAATTAGGTGAGATGTGCATGGCAGTGTAACGGAAAGAGAGTTTCCTCATTTTCATCAGCTAATAATCAAAACAATTTGACACTACTTCCAAAGGAAGCCAAAAATATGGAAACAATTATTTAGAGAAGAATACAGCAAAACAATGTATATGCTTGTATTTTGTGTCTTAAGGTAAACTGTAATTTTGAGTTCCCAGATGGGTATCCAATGCAAATATATTGACCCAGAAAAAGAAAAAAAGAAAGCGAGATCTCCGAGTGGTGTAAACAATCATATATGTGGAGACATTCTTTTTTCAGTCACATACTTAGTTACCATGTTAATTCCGGTGCTTAACAATTGTGTTGTGCAATTGAAGAGCAGAAGAAATGTCCTTGTGACTTACATGAAGAAGCTTTTCTAAATGCAAAAATCATCATGACTTCTTTGATGTGGCCTGAATGTTTCTTACTGATGCAAGGTTTTGATGTCAATGGCAGCATTGCGCAAATAACAGATTTTGAATATGAACTAGTTTTCTGTTAAAAGCTGTGTCACCTGCCAAGTTTGAGGTTTAAAAAATCCGAGACATTTTTTTATCTGAGTAAAAAGAAAAGCATCTTAAACTATATTGTGATCTGGTAACTTGTGTCTGAATTGTATTTTGTCATACTTGGCAAAGATCTTTTCAGACTCAGACCAAACAAAGAAAGCTTCTGCCCTGTAAAAACTTTTGCCAGAATTATAAACCATTAGAATAGGATTTTTATAAGAATTTAAAGTCATGTGAACTTTATATTATTGCTATTTATTTTTAAATAATTATTAATTATTTTTGCTTGTTCATAATTCACTTGTTTGCAAAAAAATTTGCTAAATGAATATGGACTTTGAACCAGGCCAGACAGATGGCTAATGTGTTACTGCTAATATAATATGACACACTGCAGACAAAATACCATCAGTGCAAAGATACATTTCATATTCCTTCAGGGAACTGAACACAACACTCAAAGTTCAGTTACTTTTATTATTAGTCCAATTTACATACTTGGTGGTTGCCGAGTCCACACTTTTTTCTTCCTAGGTGATGGGCCATAATAAGAAATACTTCTGTATATGGTAAGTATCTACAACAAAAAAGCAGATATCTAGGTACAGCAACAGTCTTGCATTGATATTGCAGATCATGAAAATGAAGAAAATGTTATTATGGACAGCAAGGAATCTCTTCTCTTTGCAGAATATCAGATCAAATTTTCTTAGGAAATCACCTGAATCACCAAAGACGATGCTGAACTCCTTTATCTACAGAACAGAAATGACGTGATAGTGAAAATACTAGTATGAAAATACAAATGAGAAAGAGTATGAAAGGAGATCATATTGAACACATAAGGATGAAATTGGAAAGCCTAAGGCCTGATATAACGTAGGAAGAAGGTACACAATGGGTTACGAGAAGGCAATCTGCAAAGATATTAATATTAAGAGGAAGGCAGAGCTGGTCCATAGCTCAGAGAGAAGGAAAAGCTAAAAATAGATGCTACCAACAAGATTAAAGTATGTAATGACTTTTTGCTTCAGTCTTCCCTAAGAGGATAAGAAAGCTAGCAGAATATCAGCAGCAAAGCACCCAGTTTAGAGCAGGAAGAAAGGAAAAGAGGACTGATAATCAAATTAGCCATTTTCAGATCATCTGGGAGTGACAGACTTCTTCCTCCCTGAGTACTTAGACAACTTGATGAGAAGTTTCAGTATCACCAGTAGGTGTCTTGCAGAGCTTGTAGAGGATGAGCGTGATCTAGAAGACTTCTAAAAGATGATATCACAATTCACAAACCCAGTGAGTTGCTGCTGACTTATCTGCTTTATTCTCAGCTGGACTGGTTATTCTAAGATCTCTCTGGGATCTTTTTGAAAAAGTTTTTTCCCCTCTTTTGCAAATAATGTGTTTTTTGGTTTGCAGCCAGCCCTTCTCACTGCCACTGGAATAACCCAGTTGCACTTGCCCAGTTGAGCTTGATGGGAGTCAACCACACCTCATTATCTCTGCTCAGAAAAATTCACCAAATTCCAGGCTATTGTTTGTCTTGGCAGAGGTTGTTCTTTATAGGAGCAGTACTGTGAGCAGGGCATGACAGCACCAATCCTGGGGACACTAAACCCCATCTACAGTCAGTCACGTTTCACAAGGTGCCAAAGAAAATAAGGAGAATTTACTTGAAATGATCGGTAGGTAGTGTGTAGATTTGCTTCCAAATAACTCTGCCATTTGACTGTTTCCCTGCCATAGACAGTATATTTATCTGAGAAAACATTACATAGGAAAAAATGTAATAGCGATTTAGTTTGCCATGTTAGCACAAAACAGAAACCTGCTCAATTAATATATTCCTCTTGATACTTCAGGAATGCCTTGTGCATCTATTAATGACTCGTAGAGAGGAGTAGTTTTTGTGGTTGATCACTGCTTCGATGTATCCTGATAATTTAGAGTTAGGGGGATTTATAAGATACGTATTTTAATATCCTTTACTTCTGACTTGGTTTTCCTTGAGCCCATTGCTCGCCTGCTTATGGTAAAATTTAGCTGTATTTTAATTTCTGCTCCTGTTAAAAGTGTCAATGACGTTTTTTGACACAATGCGTAATTACTACATCTTAGCAGTTCCAAAACTGAACGTTATAGTTAACAAGTATCTGTAGCTACACTAAATAACATGAAGTGTGTACATAAACTGTGAAACTCATTATTATATATTTGCAAAGTTAATAATTCAGAAAAGGATGAAACTCATATTTGCAATCAATACTGATATCACACAGGGAAAAAAATTTTGCAGCAATTTATGTCCTTGTGCTTTGGGGCACAAGTCAGTCACTAGACTTGCATTTGATAATTTTGAGTCTGTTTGTGCTCCTCTTGAAGCTGAAATACCTGTTGATCTGTTCAGCTCCAGCCTAACTCACAGCATAGGCGAAGTGTGAACTGGAGCTCACCCAAAAGCAGCATAGATTTCAGCCACCTTCTTGCTGCTTCACGGTTTCTGAACACAAAGCTAGTTCTGCCATTTTAATCTCTCTGCTTCTTGGCAGGGGCTCGGCTGGTGTAAAGTCTCTTAGCACCATTAACCTGAGTTAAGCTCTGACAATTTTTGCTACCGGAGAACATGTCTGCTCACAACAGGCGGAGGTTTCCAGCCCTGTGCCACTGGTTGTACACTTGTTTGGGCCTTAACCTCGTGATTTCTTGGACCCAGCTGTGATAAAGTAATAATCTGCTGTTAAGCATTACACATACACAAAGTAATTCCTTCAGCATCCCATGAGGCAGATGATGGTAACACAAGTCTGGAAGTGCAGAAAATAGGGCAGGAAGCTTGACTTGCTCAGACTTACGCAGTGAACCAGTTACTCATTGTCATCCATGATACCCATTAGCTATTAATTTTGTTGACTCTCATTGTCACAACTGGGGAATGTCTCTGCTATTCCTGAAAAAAAGGGCTAGGAGTTGTGATATATACCCGGTCAACTGCAGCAGCATTTTCTAATCGAGTCCATTGGTTGTATAAAATCCTATAGTATTTTCCGATGTTTCTTTGATCATTCTGGACAAAGCAGGTCTTGCTACTGAAACAATTGTGGGATGAAAAATGGAAGTGTAAACATCCTGGAGAGGCAGCCTGGAAAGCAGAAGGCTCACCTTTCTTTTTTTTTTTTTGCAGCGTTACTTTTATTGCAGAGTGGAAGTGGCAGTCCATTAAGCTATCTATTCCATCTTCAATCTTGCAATCAGTTATATCTTGATAGGCACACTACACCTTTCTTTTTAAGTAGATTCTCCCCAAAATATTCAAAATCTCTTAAATTCTTAATTTTGAAACAAACATACAGAAGACAGATAAATCTGCAATTCACTATAGTCCTGTTGTTTGTGCGCTGCTTCTAGTTGAGTTGGCAATGAAGGGTCAAAAAGAAAAGGTTTTAAAAAGAAGACCTAAACCTAAATAGGACTCTTAATTGGACTTAAAAGAGGAAATAAGCTTCATGTTTGTCGACAGGACAAACTAATTTGGTTCTTGTACATTGTCAGGAATTACTTGTTTTCTCCTTGCATTGACCACTGTCAGGTCTGGTTGTGGGTAATTTGTTTAAAATAATGGTATGTTATCAATTTCTGCTGTATTGGTAGTAGTGAGTTATGCTGCAACATCTAATGGATTTACTGAGTGTCTTTTTCTTCCTCTGACACGGTGTGCCACACAAGGACTCTGCCTCTAGCTCTGAGCTGGCACTATCTGATTTAGCCTCTGCAAAGCAAAAGTAGTATGTCTTTTGTTTTGTATGTCCCAAGTATGTGTGCAGAGTAAGAGCTTCAGTTCATGTGTCCTCTTCTAATGTATTTTGTCTGATATTGTAATATATTCTGCCTATAGTAAATAGCTCTGGGGCAGGAGGTTTAAACACCTAGGATGTTTGCCCTGAATGAACAAGTGTTCCTGCTGGAGCATTCCAATACTTAAAAAATGGATTTTAGATGCTTGCTTTTTGATACCTACTGTATTGTGCCTCTGAGCATTTTCAATACCTGTATCTTACAAGTCTGTAGAGCTGTAAGCCTTGTGCAGACCCGGGTGCTTTTAGGCAGGTATTACTGGAGTCAGATATTTATGAGCTACTATTTCTGATAATTCAGTGAGATGATTGTGTGTGTGGGGAAGGATAAGCGAAGAACGTCAGTGAAATTAAATAAAGCATATGCTTAACCAGAGGGAGCATATTTAATCACCAGTCAAGTTGCTTCAGGTTTTACTGGCCACCATGTACCTAAACAGTACTCCAGCAACTGAACCTGGGTCGTCTGATGGCTTCTTCCACTGTGATGGTCACAGACCTTCTTTAAAATGATTCATTCTTTCTTGTCTCTTGATTTAAAGGTTGACTATGGCTCCAAAATTAGTCCAATGTGTTTTGAAATTTGAGTCTGAAAGCCGGTTGAAAGCCCATGTAAATTTGGTACCGTGTCGCTCACCTCTGACATGGAGAGGCCATGGAGTGCAGTAAACAGTGCTGAAATGTGGCTGCGTGTGACATGAGTCACTGGACTGTAATTCTAAATTACAACACTTGATAAAAAACAATGTGGCCTGTATTGAGTGTGCCTAATCTAACTTTGCTCCCCAAAATGGGTCTTTATACTTACAACTTCACTGTTCATAAATAACACACGCATTCTTAATACAAGCAGAGGCCAATGCGTGATAAGCAGCCTATGTTATGTTACACACAGCTCTTTTACCACTGCTGTTAATGTTGCTCAATAAGTATCTATAGCACAGTCTAATAATGGGAAGCATTTTTCATTGGTCTAAATGCTTGCTTTTTAAATAGCTGACAATTCAGTCCTTGATGTTGTAGCCTCGCCTTTTCTGGTGTTAGTATATGCTAACCCACCTAAATAGAATTGTGTCTGTTTACTTTAGGACAAGCTTTATGCTACACCATTAGATGTTTCTCTTGTCACTAGAACATGAATGCACTGATTTTCATCTGATCTAATACAAGTATTATTATTAGTAGTAATAGCTTTTAATTAGCAGCACTTTTTATATTATTGGGTAACTTTTTTTTTTCAATTTAGATTACTGTTCTACGCAAATTGAGAAGAAAATTAAATGAAGAAGAAAATTAAGAAGAATACTTGCCTGTGTTGTAAGGTTTGTGGAATCAGGCGTCATCTTCCAGAAAAGGGTGAAAGGATGTCACAGCAGCCTGAATTCTCTTGTTTGATTGAGTTTAATGCCAGTGACAAGGTTTTGAGAGTAACATGAAGATCCCTGGAGATTACTGGAGGACAGGTGAACATGTGTTATATTGTAAATTCCACTACAACAGACAATAGCTTTTTAGAGACAAGATTAAGACCTTGTTCTTTTTGATTCCTAGGCAATGTATAATGCTTTCAGTTTGTATTCATGCAGAGGAAAATGTAATCACTCAGAAAATGGTACCATACAGGGGGGAATGTTCATATTACAGAATTTGTAATTTCCTCTTCATCTGTACGAAATCTGAGCAGGGAAAAAATTGTCTTGTTCCTGTTTCTAGAAAGAGCAATATTGGGACAAATATTTTGTCTTTAAGACATGAATATAGCAAAAGGGAAACGCCTCTGGTATGACAAAGTCTAGAGAAACACCATTGTTTGGATCAGGACTATTAGTATTCACAGATACTTGCCACAATTGTGATAGGTAACAAAGGTATGATAAATATGATACCAAAGAATAGTGCTGTAAAGGTAAACTTGCAGCCTATCTGTCATATAATCATGTTCCAAGTGCCAATAAATACTCTTTCCTTTAGATAGTGAATCTCAATTTTTTTTTTTTATCATTGTATAGTTGAATCCATGTCTCATCAGACAGAGGTATTTTGGAGCCAGCTGTGATTTGAAGACCACATTTGAGGAAAAAGTCCAGATATACAATGAAGCAGACCAATTTTTTCGAAAGTGGAAGAAAATAAGAAGCCGGTTCCTTCTGTGTAGCTCTTCAAGCTCGAGATTTACCTGAGGTCTTAAGTGGGATTTAAGTGCTGTCTGAGCCTTGAACTGATACGCTAGAGAAGAGAGGGTTTTTTCCTTTTTTTTTCTACAAAAGAAAGAAAAAAACCCAAGGTATTATAATTATTTTAAATGCTTAGAGGATACCATGTCTTTGAAAAACAGAAAGGCCACTAAGAAGATGCCCTCTGCTGACACCTTTTACAACTATTGTAAAGTATCTCTATTAGTAAATGTAATAGTTTAGCCAGAAGAAACTTCAAAGAAAATTTGTAATAAAATATTAACTAGATGGGAATGGCATGACTGAGATACTTGCTAGGAAATGTGTCTCTACTTGGCTATGAAATCAGTGGCTGAACTACTTCCAGAAGTAAGAAGAGTGGACAGCTTCACTGAACTGTGCTCTGAACAAATCTAACCACAGAGGTCTCGGTGTGTATTAAACACCAAAAAGGATAGTAAGGCAAACAAATGATTCACTTAAATACCATTATCTGAAATAGCTTTTCAAGTATCTGGAGTTTCTTTGAGGTGAAAGCTGAAGAACAAAGTGAATGTCAAAAAATAATGAACAGAACTTAACTTCAAAGTGACATAGAAAAACAAAGAGTATCATAGACCAAAGCAGGAACATAATAACATGCTAGGAGGAAATCTATTCTTAGTCTTCATTTGAAAAAAGGGACAGAAAAAGGTTCCAGCATTAAAAATAAGATGAGAAATGTGAAATCTGTGGAAATAAGCTATAAACTCAAGTGCTGGCTTTAAATTTAGTAATGGCCTGAAGAACTCAAAACAATTAAGTGCAGTGTGCCTTGTAGTTGCTTATTTTCCCTAAGTTGTATAGGTAAAAAGGCTCTGATTTCTCTACACTTAATTTTCAAAGACCCCAGAGCCCCATGTTTAATTTAGCAGACTTACAGATTTTGAATAATATCTCATATAAAATATCTACATGGGGCTTGGCAGGAGATGCAGAAAAATGTTCAAAACCAGACATTATTCTTTAGAAATCAACAGTTATACTCACCAACTAATTACTTTACTCAAGATGATCTGTTTCCTTAAGATGGAGGAAATGAGAATCACAAGGATATTTTTGTTGATCTATATTTAATCTAGTGAGTCAATTGGCACTGTGGGGTCTTCATAAATAGATGCAGATAAATAAATCAGGGGCTGATCCAAAGACTAATGAAAGTAATAGACTTGTTTTGTTAGCCTGCATTTGGATCAGTTTCTGCACCTCTTTCAGAAGTGAGCTTTTTATTGGTGCATAATAATTCACACAAAATGTCTATATGTGTTTCTATGTAACTAACATTTTAGTGGGTGTCTGTGTCTTCAATACATGAAACTATTTTTAATCTGTTGATTGGTATGTCAGAAGTTGTGAGTGATGGATCGGATGCTGAGCTGTTAGAAAATGGAAGCCTGCTGAGTTTGATAGTTTTATTGGGTCCAGGTGGTAGTGATGTAAAAATATTTAGTGTGCAAGACAAAATTTTGGTGAGCATTGTCCTGACTTGTAATTCAGGCTCCAGTTATATTCAGCTTACACGGTGGTAGGAGAAAGCATAAGGTAACGGGTGTTTTAATTTGCCTTAAATGTTTCCCTTGATCTTCCTTTTCACCATATATTTCTTGCAATAATTTTGTGAATGAAATCACAAGAGAATACACTTCATTGTTACATTTGATATGCTGTATTTGAGGCCAATTTATTTTAAGCCACCTGGAAAAAGTTCTATGGATGACTGCATAACAATGTTAATAGTAAAGTTAAGTGATTCTAGTAAAAATACAGGACCAATATCATCCCAGGTGTAACTCCTTTAGGTCAATCAGAATTCCTTGAAGGATTACTTTTGTTTCTGGTTTGGAATAGATTCAAGGGCAGATTCATATTCTTAAAATACACTTACCCAATATGCACATTAATTAAACATACCTGCTTCCCCCCTCCCCCCCAATCCTCACTCAACGGGCTAAATTGGACACTATTTTAATTCTTCAGGATGCTTAATGTAATTATGCCTGAGGTGATTTTTGCTCTTTATTTTTTTCATTTTTAGTTTTTTTGATGTTGAGGAGAAATATTTAAAGAATAATTGAAGTTTGGAAAATATAGATGTTTTTGATAAAAGTTATTAATTTTTATTTTTAAATACAAAGAAACCTGATATTGATATTGCAAGAGTTGTAGTTCTCAATTTGTTCCAATGTCCATCCATCCATCCATGAAAGACTATTTGCACAGATACCTCAAGCACTGCATCACAGAACATCAAACGGTTCTTCTACTCATGGATTCATATTTTTTGGCTTGGGAGGTACAATGCAACTACCCCTTTATTGTCTATTAATCCCAGGAAGAGCTGGCAAACTTTCCTAAAGTGATAATGCAAAGATATCTGGCATGATTGTGTTTCAAATTAGGTGATGCCTAACAATGAGGTAATCTCTCAAGTGTTGGAATTCCAAACAGTCCCAGAGCATGTGGGAAGAGTTCCTCCTAATGAGGCAACGTTTCCAGCACTTCTCCGTATGCAGGAAGTCCACCTAGTACATGTGCCAGCATCCAAAGGCTGCAAATACAGCTGTATATTATAGCATCTGGTTTTAAGAACAAGTAACAATTGTGTTTTAAATATTGTTCCAGACTGATTATGTCATATGCATACATACTTCTGTGCTGCTAGTCTGACTAAAAGCACCTGGAGGAGTGCTAAATTGTTTGTCAAATATCCACAATACCTGTCAATGTGATATGGGTACACATTTGTTAAATGCCAAGGTGGGTACTACCACAATACCTCTCTGTTTGTGAAGTTCCTCCTGTGGTCTTCAGAGGTTATATAACTAGTTGATGTCAGAATTCAGTGCTGCCTGTGCAAAAATTTCCCAAAATATCTCCAAGAAGTTTGATGTGGTTTTAGTTGTAAGTAGGGAGCTTTCCTTTCTGAATTATGGTTATGTGAATGCTCTAAAAATGTCTCAGTAAACTGATAGATAGACAAAACAATATTCAAGACTTATCTTTATATGTGCTCAGGAAATAAGCTATCAAGCTGAATTCCCACTGCCTCTGCCCTTTGAAGATTCATGTTATAAAGTTGAAAGGTGTAGAAATCACCCTTAAATTCATACAAGTAATGTAAATTGAATTTGCCACATCTTACTGTCTCATAGTTTATTTATGTTCCATCACCTTTAATCAAAGCAACTGGCTAAGTTTAAATCTAATCAGTTGTGATTCCTGAACAGATTTTTAGAGCCTAAAGAATACTATGTAACTGATTGAGAGGCAATGTCATTTGTGTCTGAGAAAATCCTTAGCTTCTTGATGCTGCTTTTGTAGTTAGGAGAAGAAACATGGATTCACCTTTTTTTGACTACTAAAGGGATAAAAGGCTGTACATGCACATAAAAAAATAGGAATGCTAGCTACTTTTCAGTAATTGGCAGGTGACAGCTGCTGCAGGTAATTTTTGCTCATGCAAAGAACGAGCAAATCCTCCTAAAAGAAAAAAATGTCTTGGATAACAGAGCTTTTTTATTAGACAGTTTTTATCACAGCCATGCACTGAGCCCTTTTCTTGGCCTGTGCAAGAGCAGTCTTATGCCTGTTCTAACTTGTGCAGGTTGTTAAATACTCCTTGGAAGTAAGAGTCATGGTGATTTTCTGGACTGGTGGAAATTTTGGTCATTTTTACTTTTCCTTTGATTGTATACTGCTCCACCCTGTAACACTGATGAGCCTCTTGTGCCTGGTTATGTTGATTATAAGACCTTTTATGTCAGCTGTACAAAGCTCTCACAGCCCAACCCCAAACTGGGGCTGAGATAATCTGTGATAACTGACATAACACCTGTTTGTTCTCACTAGAATCAACAATTGGATAAGGTTCCAATTACTTCAGAATTTGGCCCCAAGTGTCTGGGAAAACGGTGAGTATTTGTATATAAGCTGCTGTACATTTGTTCATGGACTGTGAACTTGAAGTATGTTGAAATGTGTTTTTCTTGAAAAATCACATTGGAAAGTTTCAATGACTCCTTTTTTGACCACTGCATGCTGGAGAGACCCATGAGTGTGAGACACTGGAAGAGGCCAGCATGGAGAACTACAACGAGGTTTGCTTGGAGAACAGATGATGCATTCGTTTTGGCTCCGCACTGCTTGAGTGATCATGATTAAAAGTTGCTTGGGGAAGCTTGTTACTGTTTTAGAGTTGCCAGTTCTGTGGGTTTCCTGTGGAATTGGAATAGTTTTTAGCAACAGCTGTGGTTAATTTTCAGGAGTCAGGGACAGCCATTTTTGGGGCTTTTTTAAATGCTAATGGAGATTTTTGGCTGTCTGGTTGGTGCAGTGGTTTCCATTGTAAATTTTGATTACGTCTCTGAGAGCTGATTTGAGGTTATGAGCCAGGACTGTCCATTAGCGAGCCAGTGCTTGATTCCTCTGTCATGGGCACTGGAAGCTCTTCAAGGACAGCGTTTCACAGTGCCAGTGACAAGCACAGATGTTTGAAGTACTGAGGGATTTTATGAAGTCCTCTAGTCAGTTAGTACAGCCCCATTGAAATAAAGTGGGACTCTGATTCTTCACTTGCTTGCAAGTGTTACTAGCAAAAGTAACAGGTTCTAAAGGCATAAAAGCATTTACCACTCCAGGTAGGAGGCCTCACCACTAAGGGAAGACAGATAACCATATTAAATGTTTAGGTAGTTTTGACAGTTGTTTTCAGAACTATTAGTCATCTGGGCATGATTATAAGAACTGTTATGATACAGGTGTGTGTATGGTGATTTTTTTGTCATTCTAATGCTTTTCTCTTTTCTCAGCTAGGCTGAGGAGCTGATCTCTGTTGAGTTCAGTCCATAATGAACACTGAGAAGCTGTCTCCATCTGAATCTAAGAGTAGAGTTCACTGTGAATGTTCACATTTACTGATTGGAAATAATGTTAAGACCATATTCTGGGTAAGAAATTAGTGAATGGTAGCCTTCTTTTTGAGGATGTTGGGGAAAAAATTATAGGTGAATTCAGGAGGATTTAGATATTGATGCAAATGCAAAGGAGCTAAAAAGGAAGAAGTTCTTTGTTGAACTGGCAGATACAATGGACCCTTTACACAATAGAGAGGATATAATATGGAAGGACAGGATAAAGGAAGTGGGTTTCTAAATTGCTGTTTTCTTCTTTGGGGTCCCCATTAGAAGGGCAGTAGCGTTTCCAAGTGTAGGCTTAGTGAGAAGACAAGAGAAGGTGGAGTGACATTCAGCATTTCCTAAAGGTGACTGTTGAGCAACAGCAGCAACAGCAACCACAGCTATAAATATCTGTCTCCAAACTTGCCCTGTACAGATAGTTAGATTTGGGGACAGAGATAGCTGGACAGTCGGAGCATTGTACCTTATAGAATTAGACTGACTTTCCCTTCTTTTTCAGGTTCAAACAAAGAAAAAAAGGGATGGATAATCAAGGTGCACACACATTCTGGAGAATATGAGAACATTTCTGCATGCTTTCATCTCAGTCTTAAAAAAGAACACCTTGTTTTCAGTGGCATTCCTGTTCCCCTTGTGTTGGATTTCTCTAACTATTCAGGCAGTTGTGTTCTACCTCAGGGTGCTCAGAGAAAACTTGCTTGAAAAACAGTATAAGCAAGTCCTTGTGTGTAAAAAATACTACAAGTCCATTGGTACTGGAACAGTCTACATGGTGTAATTGTATCAACGATCACAGCAGTGACAGAAAACTACAAACCAAGAGATGCTGGAGTGTTTTACAAGAGGTGAGCCATCAGCTGCTCGTACTAAGAGGTGAAATTGCTGAAGTCCCCTATGCAAGTTAGTACTCTTGCTACATGATTTAATGACAAAAATAAGTCTGTCTAAAACTTGATAGAAATAATAATGATTTGGTCCAAAATGACTTTCCAAAGTACAATGGAAATAAATGTAAATTGAATTAAGAAGGAAAGAAAAAGAAAACATTTCCCCAGTAGAGATAAAGTGCACAATTCTAGGGGTTATTTTCACATACTTTTGGCTGTTAAATTCCATTTTCTTTGGCAGCCTTATCCAGTCCCTTCTGTAAAGCCTGAAAGAAGAAGTTCCTGTGTAGCGTGTATGTTTGAATTCTAGTGAGGCATCTTGAGGTGGTTTGGCTGTCTTGTGACAATATTTCAGACTGGTCTCTGATGAATTCCAGAGTGTTACATAAATACCTGGATCACAAATAAAGGTGTGAAAACACTTGGAAGAGCTGCGAAAATAAATCAGTGAGCATTTTGAGACATTTCCATCCATGACGTCTCTAACTTAATACCTAGCAGAAGCAAAGGTCCCCCTTTTCTCTGTTTCCAGTTTAAGTTTGCTTGTACATCCTAAGAAATAAAGGGAAATATTTTGATCTTTCTGATATAAACCAGTCTCTCCTTGATTCCTTAGAATGTGACCTAGGAAATAACTATTCAAATACATCTTGTGTTTGGTTTATAGTCTTTCATAGTGCTTGTAGCCTCACTATTAGAAAAAAAATGAAGGCAAGATTTTGCTCACAGCAGAGATACTTCTCTCTTTCTCACCCCGAGTTTCCCTGGATGTGAGAACACTGGTTCCTAAGCTTTCTAGAAAGGATTGTGTAACACATTGAATTTGATATTGAGTCTGAAATTTCAGATGGAGCCTTACTGGCAAGAAGGTCTCCAGCTGAGGATCTGCTGTCAATTCCCTGTTCCTTGTATTGCATAGCCAAAACTTGGGCTGGGCTGGTTATGGACCGCAGCCAGTGTGTGCATGGGGAGTGAGGTTTGTCATCCAGAGATCTGAGGCAATTCTGTTATTGGCCAGCTTGCTACTAGTCTGGGGTTTTATTTTTCCCATTTTTTTCCCCTCAAGTTGTTCCTGTTTGCAAAGAAACACTATTATCTTCCTGATACAGCTGTAGTGATACTGAGATGAGATGGTACCAACAATCAGCTGGATGATTTTCATGGAACAGGAAGTTGATGGGTTTAAAAGTGCCGTAAAAAATAGGAAGTGGCAGCTGGCAAAGATGGTTTGTTGTGCTTTTCATGCACTGAATAACTCATCTGTACCTCCACCAACCTTGTCACTGCATCTCCTTCAACTGCTGTGGGAGTCTCGCATGTAATCTTGGAGTGTGATGAGTTACATTGAAGTGGAAAGACTCCACAACTCGTGAAAAGTTGTAAAGTAGGTATGTAGTTTATTCAGCGCTGAGGCGCATGGGGGATAGCTCCACCAAAGACATGTGCGCCTTTTCGCAAAACCTGTCCCTCTATTTATTCCCCAAAGTGTTGCATATGCATTAAGTTTTGTAATTCATTCATTCATATTAATTACCTAGCCCCGCCCAGCCCCGCTTTGTATTATAATTAGCTAAAGAGTCCTTCTGCGCCTGCGTAGTGCTCCCTGGTGGTCGTCCGGTGGTCGACAGGATGAAGTAAATGAGTCTTCATCGGAGTTGAACTTCTCACCTCCTGGTCTCTTGGTCTCAGTCCAAAGAACCAGGATGCTGCCCAGCTTGTTTGGGGCCTGCTTGAGGCCCAAGCAGCCCTCCCTATCTCTGTGGCCTTGCAGGTGTTGCATTCTTTCCTCTCGTTTGGGTTAGCAGTTCCTCCCCTTATCATCACAGCTTTGATACTCTCATCCTGTCTTTGCAAGCACGGCAAACGTTATTCATCTATTGTCCCAACAGCTATTCTGAACAGAGTTATTCTCTGAGCCCTTGTTTAAAACCCCCTGTCTCAACATGAGGCACAGATTTGCTGTGTCCTTATGTGGAATTAGTGTATGTTAGATAAACTAAAATAGCCTCCCGCACTTATGCTTCTGCATTTCGAATTAAAGCTCAGCTATTCATTATACACCCACTTCATCTCAGTATGCTTCAGTTACTGTCCAGGCCTGGTAACAGCTTTAAAACAGTTTCAGAGGAGGAAAATAATTGATGGGAACACCGAAGCGATGCAAAGGTCTATGATTTTCATTGAAAATTCTGTTGCCTGTGAGTCTCTTAAAAATACAAAAAAAAATCAATCCCTAGGCAAGATTGGCAGTGACTGAATGCTACCTGTGGAAGAATTGACGCTCACCAAAAGACCTTGTGCTCTCCAGACGATTTACCCAGGGGAGCCGTGTATGGGCCCAGTGTGCTGAGGAGTGGGGACAGGGCAAATGGAAAGATGTAATTCAGTGGGAGGCTGCCCAGTTTCTTTCACATACCACCAAATCACCAAAAGCTTCTTTCTTTCTGCCAAGCACTTTCCTCTCACCCATGCTTTCTTTCCTACATGTGTATTTTGTTTCAGTCTGTTGGCATTATTAGCAAAGAGTCATTCAGTCTCTGCATATTGGTCTGCATCCACATTAAATATATAAGAGGTATGTTCAGTTAAAGTTAAGCAGCACTGTGCCTAGTGAAAATGAATAGAATGAATCATCCTCTGCAAGATTTGAAGACACAGTATGGGAATCCTTTTACATGATTACTTTAACATATGTATAAAAGAAAGGAAAAATAGCACCACACTGGAGCCTGATGCAAGGAATTGCTGTTAAATCGATAATGTGTTTACATTTAAATCTCTTGCAGAAGTGGCTGAATTTGCTTATGGTTTTAAGATGCTCAGAAGAATGTAAGTTTTCTCAAAGTGGGATCACTTCCATTTTATAACATTCTCCAATAAACATTATTCCTGAGTCTGCTGTATGGACAGCCTGGTTTCCTCATTAGGAAAAAAAAGCACTCAAAAGGTAGTATCTTCATATCTATCTGTATGCACACATCTATACCACTTTATATATATACGTCTCTTGTTCCAGTTATTTACAATAATAATATTAATCTTCATTAAGATGATTTGGTATTCTTAGTTCCTTACAGGTTTTTATCAGGTAAACAAAGCAGGAGGTGTAAGATGATTTTACGGGAATGGAAAATGATTCAGCACTCAAGAGATCCAGTGTTGTTGTCACCACAAGTATGACTTGCACAGGGAGTTATAATTTTAAAATCATATTAGAAGAGGTGAATGTTGTCTGGCTTCAAAAGTTCTCAGCACTTACTCATTGGCATTAGGTCAGTTCCAAGGTTCTCTGAGTTGCTTGTTTAGGAAGTCATTGTGTCACTTTTTTGAGAAGTTGTTTCAAGTTTCAGTTCATTAAATATTTTGTAAATATTTTGAATATGGATTCCCACTGAGACTATGGTATCACTATCTTCAGCTTGTGAATGAGTGCAAAACTTCCATGAATGCATTTTTTGTGGATGCTGCAGAGTCTCTTTTATGTATGCTATGAAATAAATTTCAGAATAGTTTTTGTATTTGTATGTGAATGCAGAGGTACTAGATGCTGGTGGTTATTGCCCAAGATGCCTCAAAAGAGTGCAAAGGGGACATAAAATACCACTTATGCTGCTTAAGCATCCCATCAGGCTCTGGGGGAAACCTCAGAAATCAATTTTCATTTACAGAGTATGGTTCATTAGAATTATTGGGATATAGATCATAGTTCTGAAAGAATTTTTAAATTTTTAAAATTTTAGATTTTAAAATTCCTACTACAAAAAGCACTTGCTGTTGCTTCTTTCTCTGTGAGGTCTAAAGCCTGTGAAGAGAATGTAGGAAGCAGATTTATAGGACAACTACTTTAAAATTCAATCATCAAAATTCCACCATTTTTCTTTGACTGAACTAGAACATCCTCTTTCTTGTAATTGCTATCTTAGTTTTATCTGCAGATTTAGCAGTTTAGAAAAATACGCTTTCCTTTTCCATCAACTGTCGGACCATGCTATTAAGCAGGAGGTGTTTTTTCCTGTCATTCAGGTATGCCAGCTTCCTATACATTAACGACCATCTTCCATAAATGAGAGTGTGGGGTTTTTGTGTTTTTTCTCTTGATTTTCTTGCTTTTTCTTTTTGCTAGTGTAAAACTAGGGAAGGTACCCAGGGTTGCTCATTGAGTGATTATGTTATTTTGCATTGCTGTCTGCTGTTAGCATTAAAATGTTGCCAATTTTTGTTTATTTTTTTAAGTGCTCAGACAGGAGATCTCCAGTAGATCTGGCTTCAGCGCTTTAAAACAGGGCCACGTCCAGCTGTCTGCTGTATTTCTCTGCTGAAGGATGCCCACCAGCATGGAGCAAGAACAGTCAGCTGCTCCACCTCACCCCCAGGTGAGATCTCATGTGAAAGTCGTGCAAGTCAGCTGTGATGGCATTTGGAAGTTAATATTTTGTCTGTGAACTAAAGCAGCTGCTCCAGATGGGGTAATGTCTGCCAGAGGAGCGGGCCAGGGAGCTGCAGCCCTTAGTGCTCTGAACCACCACAAGAAGGTTCATGGGAGAGCTTCTTTTGGACCACTGAATTTTTGCTTTGGACCAAATTGTTCTGGGATAATCAGCTGGTGAATTTGGTTATTTTAGAGCAGCACAGTAGGGAGTGGGCAGTTTCTGAATAACTTTTATAATGTAGAACTGTTGAAATACACAGAATCAGAAGGATAAACAAGCTGTGTGATTATATTTTGATAAAACTGAATAAAAATAGTTCTTAGACTCATTACATGCCCTTATATGTCCTACTTTTCTGCTTTAACAAAGATTCATATAGCTGTAAATTTGATTTTAAGAGTGTGAAGGAATTTTTTATTTTTGTATATTGTGAGGGTCATAAATCCTTTCTGACCCTGTGATTGATGAGGCCGGTGTTTGCATTTTATTTTGAATGGCTTATCTTTTTTCATCTTTTAGATCTACTCAATAACTCATTTGGTAATAAGTGTTTCAGCTTCAGCAATACTGCATTATTTTAATTCATACGCTTCCATTGGTAAGCAGTTATTACTCACTGACGTGGACCATCAGCTTTCAAAATTACTGTAGTTAAAATGAAAAAAAAACCCAACATAAATTAATTCATTAATGCAATGACCTATTTGTTTTTTCTGTGTTCCTGAACCAAATGTTTAAACTATCAGATCTTAGCCTTCTTACTTCTAATAGCTACTCTTTTTTCTGTGATCAGAAACTAAAACTGAAAATGCCACATCACTTTCCTCACAAGAAAGTAGCAGAACATGTAATCATTTAGAACAGGGGAAAAGTTGTTCACAAGACTTGAAACCTTACACCTCCCAAGTCGGGAAAATTTTCACTTAGTGTGCAGGTTTTGCCACTCAAGCCCATCTTTAAACATCATAAAACTTTACTGTCTTTCACGTTTATGACACAATTATGAATGTAAAAGCAGGGATGTTAATACTAGGTAAGGAAAATGGTTTGCCAGACTCTGTTATCGATGACAAAACACTCATAGGAGGCAGTAAAAGCGAAGAGCCGCTAGGTGAAGTTGAGGTGTGATGACATTTGGATCTGGCCTAAGAAAGGGAAAGGGAGAGAGCAAGGAATGGTGCCGTTTCCTCTGTGCTGAAAGAGGGAGCTGGAGTTGTTGACACGGTTCCCTTTGAAAGAGTTAAATCTCCTCTGCAGTATCTTTTCTTTTTAAAGACAGACCCTCCATCAAATGGTAGATGATGAGATCTCAGTTTCCATCCTGCTGCAAGAGATATCAGGGCTCTTCTGAGTAGCAGCTGTACTGAATGCGACCTGAGGAACAGGACAGAGGAGAAAAAGAAAATAGGAAGAAGTAATTGAAACTAGAGTCGATGTAGTATTTTGTACAAAGTGTTTATTATATTTATATCAGGATGTGTTTTATTAGCTCATAAAACTCAGTCACGTGGATAATTTGAGCAACTAAACTGACTAGGTCCAGTGTATTTGTTAGCATTGTAATAGTGCAAAGCTTATTTCCACAGGTGTTTCGAAAGACTCACAGAGGCTGCATGACTGAAACATTAACATATTATTCTAATAATATGATGCTGTTCAGTCTGACTCAAGAGCTTTTAACTTTAATAATTTCCAGGTTATTCAATAGCTAAAATGTGTTTTCCGTTCATACTTTCACACTGGTGCGTTTTCTTTAATATAAAGTCATGATATAATGAATAAATTATATCCAGATGAAAGCCCGTCATTTGATATTTCATCCCAGGATCAGGATGGCATATGGCAAAGTAAACATTTCCCAACAATGTGCTATCTGTTTGAAGGACAGGGACCTAGATGGCAGGCTGAAGTGACATTTGATACAAGGGGAATGAAAAAGCCTAGCTGGACAAGCAAATAAATTTTAACTGACATGCGAGCTGGAGATCAACCTTCTATCTTCTGGGTGGGGACTGACGAGAAGTTACTTACAGATCTGTGGTTTAAATTATTTATTGAGTAAATGGGGACTTTAAATAAAGTATTTACCAGAGTCCACCTCTCTGAGAACCTAGAAGATGATTCAAGTTGGTGGTAAGTCACATGGCTGTAGTGGGCATCCTAGTTCAAAGTAAACATGAAGGAGCATTTTTGATTGCTGGGCCTTTGTCGGCTGCAGGCGCAGCTTCCAGACCCCCCATATGAGAGTTTTCAACAGACACGGTGGGAGTTCTCGAAGCCATATATCCAGCCTGCGCACCGCATTTGATTCAGATACGTCTGTAGCACTTATTGTAACTGATGAATAATTATCCCCACTGCCAAGATAATTTCAGCCAGTGTAATGAGGGCTGATGAAGGAGGTGTGAGCTGGGAAATCTTACTTGAGTTGGAAATCTTGCAAAATTCTAATGACCGTGAGGTTGAGGTGCCTCACTACTTTCACACCTGGTGCCAGATATTTGGTTTTGCATTTGCCAGTGAGCTAGCTGCAGCCAAAGTTTTCTAATTTTTTTTTTTTTTTTTTTTGCAAGGACCACCCATAACTTCTGCTAAGGCAGAAAAAGATTTTACTAGTAACAGTTTTGTAAGCATTATATTTTTCATATATTTCAAAGGCCAATCTGCTTGTCTCTTTCTTGGTATTGTGTAATACACTAAAGACTGTCTGGGTGCTGCTTTCTTTTTGAGCAGCAAGTGATTTACTCTGCTATTTTGCCCAAAAAGTCTGGGGGAAGTTTTCTATGGTAGGAAAAAATCGCATCATCAGGTGGGATTCACTGCTGTGTTGTTACATGTCATAGATATGTGCCTATGTTCAGAACTTGTACCTGTGAGCATAGAAAGATGTCGTAGATTTTCAGTTGCCCAGAAAAGGTAGCTTTATGTGCAGGTGCAGGACCTAGACAGGCTGGAGATCTGGGCGGGGAAAAATTTAATGCAATTTAACAAGAGCAAGTGTAGAGTCTTGCATCTGGGCAAGAACAACACCAGGTTCCAGTATAAGTTGGGTACTGACCTGTTGGAGTGTAGTGTAGGGGAGAGGGACCTGGGGGTCCTGGTGGACAGCAGGATGCCCATGAGCCAGCACTGTGCCCTCGTGGCCAAGAAGGCCAATGGCATCCTG
>WKFP01014361.1:2795226-2808852 GCA_011057875.1 Pterocles orientalis
TTTTACTAGTAACAGTTTTGTAAGCATTATATTTTTCATATATTTCAAAGGCCAATCTGCTTGTCTCTTTCTTGGTATTGTGTAATACACTAAAGACTGTCTGGGTGCTGCTTTCTTTTTGAGCAGTAAGTGATTTACTCTGCTATTTTGCCCAAAAAGTCTGGGGGAAGTTTTCTATGGTAGGAAAAAATCGCATCATCAGGTGGGATTCACTGCTGTGTTGTTACATGTCATAGATATGTGCCTATGTTCAGAACTTGTACCTGTGAGCACAGAAAGATGTCGTAGATTTTCAGTTGCCCAGAAAAGGTAGCTTTATGTGCAGGTGCTTAAAAATGTCATAAATGCAAAATCTAGGAATTGCAACTCTGTCAAATGTCAACTTCCTACTATGTGCCTGCAAAATTATAAAGCAACAAATAAGTTTCAAGTCTCTACAGATCTATATGACATAAACCTTCCCAAAAATCTCCTGTTCCTGCTGGTAATAAGGTGGTGCAAACTGTTAGACATTTTTCTGAAAGGCTCAACAGTAATAGGAATTTTGTGAATATTTTTAAATTTTTAGAGACATGGACAGCAAGCAGAGCTAGCACTTGAGCATTGTCACATAGTTGCTCCTCCCCTTATCTAGGGAATAGTTGTTTGATCCTGAGTAGGGAAATAGACTAGGAATCTTAACAGTAGGTAAAATAAAATGTACTGAGCACGAGTGAAAACAGTGTACCAGAACAGCAGTCCAATGTCAAACATTAGTACTGCATTGTTTGTTGATGGTTTATACTTTTAGACTGAAACAAAACAAATTTCATCTCTGAACATGTACCTGGAGAAAAAGTTTTTATAAACTATATGCAAAACATAAAAATACCTTTTAGGGCTATGACTTAAAGAATTCTAAAAACTGGATTGATAAACCCAAAATATCCCCCCCGCTTATTGTGAGAATGGCACTTCTGAAAGGATTGCTTTTTTTTCCTTATAACTTTTCAGCAAAGGAAAAACCCCACTGTTTTAAACAATTCCAGTAGTTTACCATTTCTACAAAAATAAATGTGGTGAAAAATCAAATACTGTAAAAGGATCCGTGTCACCAGTGAAATACGTAATTAAGACTGTTTCCTAGAAACCTTTGCACATTACAATAGTATGGTATTTAGTACAGAAGGGTACTGTATTATTAGAAATTTCATAGGATGTTCATTCGGAATTCAACTCTTAGTGGATTTGTTTCTGCATTTATTGAAGATGAATTCAGCATTTAAACACACTGGGCATTCTCTCCGAAATAGCAGATTATAATCTACTGAAGTTTATTACCTGTGACAAGTTTTATCCAAATAAAATATATTTTGGTCCTCACAGATTGTCATCATCTCCTTTCAGAAGAAGGATGCTCAAATACTCCTGTCATTACTTACTATCTCATCTGATAGGCTTAAAGTTTAAAGAGCTATGAAATTGTGTATTTTTTTTCCCAGAAGATAAGAGGTAATTGTTGTCTTCTAGTTTTTCAAGCAGAAAAATCAATCATGCTCCAAATGATCATTAATGAAAAATGGAACTTTTAGATGTTTTGTGTGCTCAGCATGTCCACTAGCCTTAGTTCACTGGGCTAATTCAGATTATCTTCATGGATAATGGATGTCACAGCAGAGAGGGGTTACAGGGGTAGTTCTGGCCCACAGTCAGAGCAAAGGTAGCCAAGGCACTTGGTTAAATTATCAGGAATGCTTGATCTAATCTAGAGGCTCACATGCCAAAAACAGTGAAGATAATTGTTAAACATTGCCATGAGGGTTGCAGTAAATATAAAATTGCTGTTTTGCAAATCCTCTTGAGGCAGTATAACTCTGAACTTAGTAAAGCAAAATGGAGGCACCAAGCAGTCACATTGTGTACTTGCTCTGTCATTTCTAAATTAGCAGTGACATGTTAAAAATAGTTGAAATTCAATAGCAGAGACCCTGAAAGTGAGAAGATTTGTCTTTATTACTTGTGAAAGAAAGACATTGCACTAACATAAATGGGGGATGCTGCACCATCAGCTGGGGCTACTGAACAAAGACCTCATTTACTGTGCGGCCAGAAAACAGTCTTTTTACAACAGAGAATAAATGTGAGAAAAATCCAAAGGAAAAGATGGAGATGTGCTATAGTCAGGAGCTGTTAACGTAGGTGTGGTTTTAAATGAGCTGATGCAGAATCAGTTGTATCTACAGCAGTGCTACAGTTAAAAGCTAGATCACAGTAAATTTCTCATTCGGAGAAATGTAATTTAGCTCCAACCAATATATTTATCATCTGTCTGGTTCTTCACTGAGAGGAGAACTGAAGGGTTTATGTGACACGTGCAAACTGCAAGCATCCGCTGCAAACTGCAACTGGTCAGTTGGCACCTGACCAAGGAAAAGAGATCCTCTGGCCGACCACCCAGGGGATGGGGATGTTGTAGCAGGGAGGCCGTTGGTAAAAATATCTTTTGTGCGATTCCTGTTTCTTCTCCAGCTTTGGGGTTAGCCTGGCACTTGCAGGTGCAGATGCAAGTACGGGAGCATCCTGTGCTCCAGTGTTGATCCCTTTGTGAGGTGCGTGGCCACCCCTGCCCTGTCTGAAGTGCTTCTTTTGGGTGCAGGAGTAGGTGGCAAAGCCAACTGGACGAGGCTCTTGGGCAGGCTGGCAAGCCTCCCTGGGCAGGAGTGTGGCAAGCAGTTGGTGCAAAGGAGATGGGCAAGTAGGAGCTTGTCCAGTTTCCAGTGTTGCCTCCAGTGAAAAGAAGGTCCAGAGGGGCAGGGGGAGTCAGTGTGCTAGAAACCTGGGAGAGCTGCAGTTGATGGGATGATCCTATGGGCCTTCAACTCCAAAGAGAGCCCCAAAGAACTAAAAAAGCATGCGAGATGAAAAAAAGAAAATAAGAAGGGAAAAATCCCAGTGAGACTGCTCTCATCATTGGCAAGTATTCCAAATCCTCGTGAGATGCCAAAACAGCTGCCTGAACTAGGCCCTCCCCCCATCACAACCCAATGGAGGCCTAAGCCAGCCTGGAAATGGATCTAGAACAATAAAGCAATCTAGATCCCGATCCAGAACCATAAACTGAGCTAGAACACTGTCTAGAACCTGCTCCAGAACCCGACCTATAACCTGATCTAGAACTGCCTCCCTACAAATTGTGTATTGGGTATACCTTTTAAGTGAGGTCTATCGACTACTACTCTTTGTCTCCCCAATATAAGATGCAGTAGCTATTCCTGAAAATGTTGTTAATATCCTAAATCCATGAGGTTAAAAAACAGAAACCACCACCACTAATGTTTTATCAGAAAACTTGGTGATAACAAATACTTCTGAAAGAATTTGTCAGTGACAGTGAACAATTCTGCAGGGCAGAGTTTTGTTAGCAGTGTTTTGTGAAAATGAGTGAAAAACACTTAAATTCAGTTTTAGGAGAGTAATGTAAAATCATTACTTGTTTAATTTATTAAATCTAATGCAAAGGGAATGAAAAGTGCTGGAAAGACCTAGATTAATACTATTTTTTTCTTGCTTGCCTTTTTCCTGGTACCCTCTTTCTTGGACCTTCTACCTTACAAGAAAGTATACATTATATGCATACTGTATATACATACACCTTCATGACATCAAAGAGTCTGGGTCTGCTGCTTGGGTAATCTATAAGATTATACCAACCATAACATCGCAGGCACATGCCAGACACTTGACCCCTGAAAGGCAGTCACAGGCCATGCCGTATTTAAACACGGTTAGCAGGGTAGTTAACAGCCAGTGTGCAGTTGAACAAATGTGCATTGTTGTTACAATTGAAACCACATGCTGAGTAATATAACATAGGTGCAACTTTCTTGAGAATGTGTGGACAGTTGGAAATGTGAATGTATTTTTTTATTTATGCTATGTGTATGTGTCTCAGGGCTCCCTTACTTTGTTTTCTTAGTGAAACTCGGACAGATCAGACACTCAGGATTGATGGAGCTGGGCACTGACAAGCAAGCTCTGTTCCAGCCATAGTGACTGTGGAAGAATTGGATCTGGACCTTCTTAACCAGTCCTCCAAGAGTAAGATTTCAGTTACCACAACCAGTCGCCAAGGACTATTTTATTTTAACCCACATCAAATCTGAGCTTACCTATGGGGCTAAACCACAGCCTGCTGAGCCAAGTGTATCTCAGTACAAACTTTGCCTGTTTGTTACTTTTTGGAAAATTCAGCCACATACAGTTGTATGGAGCAATCTCCACCAAACTAAACTTTTCAAGCTTCATTGTTTTTTAAATACTACATGCTCCTTCCTCCCAGTTTACAGTCAGTTCATAAGTTCCTTGTTTATTAGAAAATGAAATGAACAGAAGTTAGATATATATTGAATTTTCTCTTTGGGATAAACAAGATGAAAAGGCAGATTTAATGCTTTGACTGCCCTTTACTCTCTAAGCCATAAGGGCTTGTGAGTGGTCTCAACTTACATTTACTTGGAATACTTCCAGTTGGTACTGTTTTTTAAGTCCATAGTTATCTTTTTATTGACTGTTATGCAATAATAACCAAATCACAGTGCTGCTGAATTGAGATAATTTTTTCTACCCAGAAAAACATTTTTTATTTTTTTCCCTTGGGGGTGATATAGTTACAATAATGGTGATGATGACTATGATGGGGAATAGGGGGACAGTCCCTGAGATGTAGAGTCTTCTCACTTGGGGAACCGCATGAATTGGTGAAACAGTCACGTTTTCTGTGTACTTTTGGCTTCATAGAATATTTTTGTTGTCACATGCCTGTGAATATGAGCACGTTACAGTGATTGGATACTGGCTGTTGACTCAAAGAAAGCAACCTGCCCTTCTATCACACAATACAGAGATGAAAGACAACTAGCAACTCCTAGATCAACCACACTTTTTGTGTGCATGACCCTCCTTGTCCTTTCACAGCTGTGCCAGCCCCTTTCCTTTGCAGCTCTCTGGGCCTGCTACTTTTGCACCAGCACCAGCATTATCTGCTCCTTCTCATTTACCAAATCCAGAGGGAGAGTCAGGAGAACCTACAAGCGTAGTGCTCTGAAGTCTAACCGGATTCAGGAGAATCTGACGTGTCAGTGTGTTGAAAAGTCTTGGTCTTTTAAATATGCTGCGCGAAGCATCAACGTGCTCCTCTCCGGTTAGGACACAGCCTTCTGAAAAACTGGCAGTGGTTATTAATCATGGCAGGAGCACTCTTCTCTTGTGCAAGCCCCAGTCCAAGCTTAGAAGAGAACTTTTTAGTCTCAAAAGTTGAGAATAAGTGTTACTTGTTTTATATTGTTAAGAGGCCACTTACAGTAAGGAACACAGCACACTTATTCTGCGCTATGAGGACAAATCTGCCCCCTACAAGAGAACAACAACATATATCTATCTATATCTATACAAAGAACTTGTTTCTGTCCGTGTAAAAGTGTGCACCAAGTAACTGCACCAAGTACTTAGCTACAGTGGACTTTGTTCCTTGATCATCTCAAATCTCTTGTGTGAGAGTCCTACTTGTTTTTTTTTCCTCTCCTAATTTTGGCTTTTATAAGTTTTCATGTGCCTGACCAGTCATTCATTTGCCATTATGTTTGGTATTAAATGAAAAAATATTCCTGTAGAATAAAGGAGAAAAGCTGAAGTGCCCTGATGAAAATGCACTAAATAAACCACCACTACAGGTTTGTAGCACACATATTCCTTCACCCTTGAGCCCACACCCATGAGCTGGAAGAGAGGCCAGGCTATCTTACTTCTTACTTGCCAAGATAAGGACTGGAAACAATGAGGATTTTAGGCTGGTTGCAGTTATTTTAATGTTTGGTTTTTTGTTTTTATTTTTTCCCCTTTGCTTTTCTGTCTTTGCTTCTGGTTTCAGAAGCAGCTGAGAAATAAGCTTTCCTCAAAATACTTATTTGCTTCTTTCAGACTTCACTGGTTAGCTGCTGGGCTGCATTCCTGGGGCTATGAAGTTCTCAGTGATCAGCTGTTGAGTAGGAAGAATATTCTGCGGAGGCAACAATTATTTGTCAAGTACTGACAACGTACTTAGCTTGCCACAAGGCATGGAGAGGAAAGCTTTACCTGTTCTGGAGAGCTGCAGTTTAGGTTACAGACCAAACTAGAAAGACAAATTGCACAGGAAGCTATTTTAATCCTTTAACTTGGTGTTTTCCAGAAAGAGTAAGATTTGCATGAAGAAAGAACAGGACTTTATGTACTAGGGCTGTGTTGTTGCTAGCCAGACAGGGCTAGCCAACAGAGCAAACAACAACAATGGGAGAAAGAAACTTGAAGAGAACTGGAGAGACTGGCATTGCTAGGGAAGAGTGGGACAGTGTAAAAGTAAGTTTAATATGCATGGAGTTGTGCACACCATGGGAGGTAAAAAGAAGTATTTACATTTGATGGCCAAGGGTAGAGCTGCTGAAAATTCAGAAGAAAGTGCAGCAATACAGCCTTTGAGCCAAGAAGACAGTTGACACTTCAGCAGTTTAAAATTACAAGAGGGCAGTTATGAATGATTTAGGCAGCTAAGAGAAAGTGAGATTAGTGGAGAATGGATGAGAGCTTATGGCTAAAAAACTTGGGTGTTAGAAAGCAAGGGTTATCTTTCAGAAGGTTAAGACAAAAGGAATAGGAAGAAGACAATAGAAGACATGGGAAGAAGACAATGATCTACTTAACCATTTCTATATCAGGTGAGAATTCACAGAATCATAGAATGGTTTGGGTTGGAAGGGACCTTAAAGATCATCTAGTTCCAACCCCCCTGCCATGTCAGGGACACCTCCCACTAGCCCAGGTTGCTCAAAGCCTCATCCAGCCTGGCCTTGAACACCTCCAGGTATGGGGCATCCACAGCTTCTCTGGGCAACTTGGGCCGGTGTCTCACCACCCTCACAGGAAAATATTTCTTCCTAATATCTAACCTAAATCTGTCCTCTTTCAGTTTAAAATTAAATTTTACAGTATCTAACCACCTCTTTTCCATTTTCTCCCATCTCCTCCCTGCTCCTTCCCCTTTCATGTGCTAAATGACTGTGGTGGCACTGTGCTGTAGGTACAATATATTGTGATAAAATACTTCTTAAAGCGCTCTGAGATACAGTGGACTAAAAAGTATAAATAGAATGCCAATTGCGTAAAATAAATCTCTGAATTCTTGCTGCACCATGGTAAGGTAGCTCAGTTACAGCTTCGCCCACCCATGAATGCTAAGCACACAGTAGGGGGACTTTTGGACTCACATCTTACCTATTATCTTGGTAGTAGGGTATGAATCTCTTTGAATGTGAAAGCCTGTTTTTGTTTAAGTGAAGAACATTAGAAAAGGCTCTTTTTTTTTTCTTTTTTTTTTCTCTGAGCAGATGAAAGGTCGGTACAAGTGACCATAAATTTTAGGAAGGAAAGAAGTGGAAAATGGCTAATGGTTACTGAGCAGGAATTGTATTTTTCCAGCCATGCCCCTGAACTGCCCAAATGTTAAGACTCTCCTTTATAAAAGTGTCACTACTTGGTCTATATAAATTCACTGTCAGAACAAAGGACACTTTTTGGAAGGGAAACAAGACTGTATTATACCATTCAGCAACTAATAGAAGAATGAAAATAGCTGCTTCCTGCCGACATTCATACTCTGAAGATGTATGCACGAGGTGGTAGGTGAGCATTCAGCTCTTACTGCAGTTGACTCTTCATGGTGATTTATCCAGCTTGTAGATTAACTTTATAAAAGACTTGGAGATATAAAAGTGTGTGGTTGGCAGGTTAGCTTAAGGAGAGTGACACCTGATGATGACTGTAAGGGTCACCTAGTAACAACTGAGTTGCCTGCATGCAGCATAGGCCAAGCAGACCTGTGCTTTCTGAGTGGCACCAGTGTGGCTGTTGCAAGAGCGTACTACCATTGCTGGAAAAAAGGGGATATACTTTAAAGAACTCATCTAGGTCCAACTAAACCAGCTAAACTGGGAACCACACACTGGTTCATTCTGGTTTTTGACACTTCTTTGGGTGATGATATGCGAGTGTAATTTCTAGGGACTGTAGAGAGCACAGCAGCAGCAGAAACAACTGCTCAGATCCAGGTTGGGCTCAAGTGAACAAATAGTCCACCTACCCAGACTACTGACAAACATGGCTTCTCTGGAAGAATCTCCTGTCTCTTCCTCCCCATCACAGATCTCTGGAGGGCTTACTGGTTCCCCTGTAGTACTGACCATGCAGAACAGAGACTACCTCAATCAGAGCATTCAAGGTGACAAGAGCTATCTTTTTTTAAAGAGGTTTTTTTTAATTTTCCATTTTCCAAGCTTAGTTCCCCATTACTTGGTTTCTGTTACTCTGACTACGTTCTGTCTGTCTTTTTATTTTCTTTTAATGGAATTTTCACTGCTGCTTTACCTACTCCTGGTGGCCGTCTTGACCCTCCCAATGGAGAACTGTTCTTACATCAGTACAGGAGTTTCCACCTCCATACCAGCTTGATACAACATGTTCCTTGCTGTCATGTCCTCCCTCTCCAGTCACAGCAGCTGACTGCCTGCCTTACACTAACTCTGTTGACTGAACATGTGGTGTAGCACAACACGTGGCACAATGACTTTACATTGTTGCTGTACTCAGAGTTGTACTGTCCCAAGGTACTACCATGGATGTTTTCTATGGAGAGCTTAGGGGATGGGAACTGCACTTGGGAATTATTTCTCTACTCCCTCTCTTGCCTATCTGCTGATGCTGAAGTTTCTCCTGTTCTCCTCCTGAGAGATCAGTGCTGAACATGTCATCATCCCCACATTTAAATCAACTGTTTGCTGAGGATTTGGGATACCCTGGCCCAAAATAACTTAATTAGAATAGTAATTATCTTATTTCACACCACGTAAGATCTCAATCCTCTTCTTGGCCCAGATATGCCATGTAGCAACTGTTTCTATAGAAGACTTAAACTGTTCTGCTCTTTGAAACTCTGGCATTGCTGGCTGCTCATTGCTGGAATAATTAAAATTTTTTTCAGTAAAATATTTTTTAACCATAGTGTAATTTGATACACTGCTGGTCTTTGCTTTTGAAAAGGGACAGGGTTTCTTCCTTTCAGCTAGAAGAATAAAACAGATACCTAACAGTCTTTCACTACTTTGTGGATGCTACACAAACTGTCAGAAGGATCTGTCTTTGCCGTGTGAATTACAGGCTGTGTGAGTTGGAAAGCTGCTCCTATTCTGCTGGTTATGTCCTTTCATCTCAGCCAAGTGACTGCGGTTGTCATTCCCATTCACCTCCTGTGCTCTGCTTCTTCTGATGCCTGTTTCACTTTTTTATTATCTGCTTTTTTAGCTGCCTCTGGTTTTCTCATTTCTGGCCTTTAATTTTGTCTGCTGTAAAGCTGAAAGGCTAGTTCTGTTTCTCTGGAATACTTCAGCTTGAGGCCAACTTCTGGCACTGTCAAGGGCATGGAGAGTTTTTACATTTTGCTACAGCACATGGCACAAGTCTCTCCCCTCTTCACCACGTTGTTTCAATTTTTATCACTGCTTCATGTCCCATGAGACCCTTGAAATACAGAGTCATTGTCTCGCCACATGCCTGAGAAGTTTCCTGGCCACCAGTGGTTACCCAAAGACAGATTTTCTTTTTGCCAGCTCAAAAGCAGAGTCTGCCGCATGCAGAGACACAGAACCACGTGTGTGTATGGGAGCAGGTAGGGCTTGGTGGTCACCTCGCAAATATGTAGGACACAGTTTTTCAGGATGGCCATACTCAAGGAAAAGAATGCCTTAGGGCTCAACCCTCTTTGCAATAACTCTTAACAAAGTTAAGCTAAAAGTAAGTATGTATTTACAAATCCTGAACAGATGGCACATATGCAAGCTGGTACATACAGATGAACAGAAGAGAAAGAAAAACCCCCACATACTCCCTAAGCAGTATTTAATTAAGATCAGATGGTTTCCTTTACTACGTATGGCTGAACTGACAAGTTGGCAAATGCCTGGCAGCATTTATAACCAAGGTCTCTGGTTTTCACTAAGTCTTTATGTCTTCAGGTTACATTCACTGAATGGAGGCTGAAGCTGACGGATTCCTTGTCCAATCCCTGTTTGGTCCCTATACACCTTTTGAATTCTTTCAATTGAAAGATTTCCCCCACCCCCTCCCACCACCTGCTAATTTATCATTCATTAACTCAGGCAATAAGGGTTTGTGCCTTTCTTGGTCCCAAGCCATTGCCTGCTGCCTTGTTCTTTGGAGGTGCAAACTTCTTTTGTGCATCACTGCTGTGGACACTTCTTAATTGCCCCCACAGACAGGAAATAATCTTTTCCATGCTGACAGCGGTTAAGTCAGCCCCGCTTTATCCTGGAGCTTGGAATATCCAAGTCCCAGAGACAAGCTTTCTCGCTTAGTTTGTTGATTGTATTTTATACAACTCCATAATTGCAATTCATTCACACAGCTTGTTACTGGCTCTTTGTGGAGATCAAGCCTGGAGGTAACCAACAACTCTGAGATACTAATAGATGTGAGGAGCTCCCGACTCCCTACCCCCTCTAAATTTAGGTTTTTGGTAAATACCCTAACAAATTCCTGTCATCCCCCCCCAACTTTATTTTCCTCTCTGGCATGCTAATAACCCTTCCTTCTGTCTACTAATGCTCTTTCCTGCCTTAAATTCTTTATTCTCTTTCTTCTTCTTCCCTATTTCCTGTCTTACTTTTCCTAATCTATTCCCCCTCGGACTCTGATTCATGATTCCTGCGAGATGTGGCTGCATTGGCAGAGGAGATGTGGGGGAGGCCGCCTCTTTATCCACTGCAGATAAGTCCAACAGGGATCGTGAATCAGAGCTCTCTGCTGCTGCAGTTCAGTCTCACATAGTAATGTAAACTGGAGTTGATGGCAACTGCACTAATATGACAGCCTGAACTGTCTCAGCTGAGGAGTAGATGTACCACCTGTTCTGCCACTTCTGCAGTGGGGATGGTAACCTCTGGCAGAGGAAAGGAACAGATAGCCATGCACCGTCCTCTCTGTCCTCTGTGAATTGCTAGAGCTTGAGAGTCAGGGCCCTTGGACTTTCCATTCTTTCTTGTCATCAAAAATTTCTACTATAGCCTCTTCAAAATTATTGGTCCTTGCACAATCTCACAGTCCAAGACCGCTAACTTAAAAAGTCCAGTCTCATCTCAAACCATGCTGAGAGAAAAATAAATTAATTGGCTAAAGTCCATTTCCTTGTACCTCCAGGGATGAAAACAAAATCAAGCAAATTCTCTGTCTGCACCTAATTAAGGGCCATTGTTTCACTCTTCCCTTCACACAAAAGAACCACAGTTGTCAGGGATATTCTTTCCGTGTCAATGGAGCCATGACAGCCTTGATTTGTGCGTCACTCTGGCCAGCTCTCATATGAAGAACCTGTGTTGTCTTCTCACATTAAGTTTGTAATTAATTTGAAAGGAGGAGCAGAATGAACACTTGGCTCCTGGGTGCCCAGAGAGCATGGGATCAAGTTCTGGTCTTTCCTTCCTTCTTTCTCCTCCAGAGACATACGCTCCATGGAAACCAAATCAAAGCTCTCATTCGGTACAGTTTCCCTATCTAGCTCAATTACACCTTGCTCTGACAGCAGTGATGATATATTAAATACCTTGCATTGATTTTATTGCCCCTTTTTATTACTCTCATCTGGGTTCAAATGAAGGATTTTTTTCACTTGAAATATTCTGACAGTATCTGTAAGCCACCTTTTTGTCAGTGGGCTAAAGACAGTGGGATTTGGGTAGAGAACAAGCAAATTATTTAAATGACTGACCTTTGAAGCTGAAATTTAGAAAAATGCAATTTTGTTACTGTAAAATGTTCAAAGTGCTACAAAAGTGCTAAAAAGGAGCTAAAGCTTTAAAGTCAGTAATGGTAAAATGCCTCATCTGTATGTCTAGACTCAATGTTGCCAGGAGGCAATTCTGCAGTAGACAAACGGTTGGTACATATGCTGAAACAGAGCTTCTGCCTTGTAAATTCCTCAACGTAAGTCTCTCTGGTTGTGCCTCCAGGTAAGATCTAGTGGAAGACGCAGTTTTGCAATTCAACGGGCTGGCTGCAATGTGCTGTGACTCTTCTCGCCTGTGTGTCACGCTGTTGTAGCTTTATCCTGGCTGGTAGCCAACATCACAGCCACTCGCTCACCCCCCTCCCCGCCCGGGGATGGGAAGGAGAATTAAAGAGGAAAAGGGAAAAGAGACTAGTGGGTTGAGATATGAACAATTCAATAACTACAATAATATTGACAATAATGATGACAATAGTAATATATACAAATGAGCGATACACAGTGACACTGCTCACCGCCTGATGACCAAGGCCCAGCCTGTTCCTGGACAGTCATCCCAGAGCAGGGAGAGTCCCGAAACTTCACTCACGGAATGGAGATAAGAGCCCAGGTGTGTGAGAGCGAGAGCTGACCGAGGGAGGGAGACGACCCTGAGAGAGGGACCACCTGGAAAGAGGTGACCCGGAAAAAAGAGCTGACCTAGAGCAAGAGGGAACTTCTGGACTGATCCTCACACTGGGCATGCCGTGCTTGATCTGGAACAGACCACTGGCCAAGCTGGGTCTCAGTCCTAAACCCAAGGTCAAATTCTAGGCTAGTAACTGGGGCTGTGCTCCACCCCAGCTTCTCCTGCCCCTGCAGACACTGGCACAGCAGAGAAGCTGGAAGTTCCTTGGCTGTCCTGGCAGCAGCTATAAACATCAGTGTGTGATCAGCTTCTCCTCAGCACACATCCAAACACAGCCTCACACCAGCTACTGTGAAGGAAGTTAACTCTGTCCCAGCCCAAACCAGGACACAGGCTCTCTTTGCCATGGAAACTACGGCACGACCGCCACCCCACCCCACCAGCCCCTGCCCTGCGCCCGGGGTGTGTGTGTGTTGGGGGGGGTGCGGATCGAGGTGTCGCGAGACGGGACGCCAGGTGTGTGTGTGGGGTGGGATCCTCGCGGCTGAAACGGGGGCGTTGCGGTGAGCGCGTGCTGTAGTGGTGCTGAGCACGAGCAGCGGCGGTTGGGGCGGGCGCGTGCTCCGGCAGGTGGCAGCTGTGGCGCACGCGAGGTGAGTGACCGTTGGTTGGGGCGCGCGGCTCCGCGCCGGGGAGCATTCCTCTGAGGCGGCCGGTGCCCGGTTGCGGTAGGTTTGCGGTCTGCCCGCTCCCCGAGGAGCGCCGGCACCCGGGGGCTGGGCGGTTGAGCGGGGCAGGAACCCGGCTCCCGGGGCGCCGCTCGGGTCCCGCCCGCCGCTGGCGCTTGCGGTTCGCGCGGCAGTTGGGTTCCGTGGCTGCGGTTCACCCGTCTCAGCTGGTGCTAGGGCAGGGCGGCGTGGCTGCCCCGCGGGGCCCCGAGCGCGGCTCTCGGAGCAGTGGCTTGCACAGATTGGGTGCTCTGCTGTGAGTGACCTGCCCCAGAGCGGTCCCCGCAGGTCTGGTAGCAGAGGAGGAGTGTTGAAGCCCTGGCAGCACCCACTTGTTAGACCCCCTCTGGAGTACTTGACCCAGTTTTGAGTAGTACAAGAAAGCCATTAGTAACTGGGAGCCCAGC
>WKFP01014361.1:2809794-2819999 GCA_011057875.1 Pterocles orientalis
AGACAAGAATCTGAACTGAAACAGCAGAAACTTGAAACAAAAGCAAAGTTGTAACAGTTAAAATAAGTTGCTTGCACAATGCACATATAGTAAATCAGTTCTATAAAATAAACGATAATGAGTACTGTCACAGTTTTCCTTGTGTGCTAGTGATGTGGGGTGTCTTCCTTAACTAGACATGATATTTCTGGATCAAATTTTTCTGTTTTTAAGATGCGTCTCGTTATTTTTAGGTTTATTAACTTGACTCTTTTAGGCTTCATTCTGCAATATACTTAGCTTTCTGCCTGTGGTTGGACTGATTTCTTCCAAATATATGTTACCTGAGGCATGTGTGTAAGTATTTACAGTAAGATTCAAGTTCGAATTTTGTTAAAGGGATTGATAAAGGGACAATAAAGGCCAGTACAGTATATACTTGAGTCTAAACTGCAGGTTCTCCTTTTTTTTTTTTTAGCAACTAAGTTCATTAGTGCATAATGCTATAAACAGAACCTTGTTAGTGTGTCAGTTTTTGAGGCTCTAATGTTTTTGTGTGCTATGTAGATTGCTATATGAAAAATATCATATGATGCTGGTTATTTATTAAGCAATAATTATACATTCATTGCTTCTTAAACTTAAGCTAGAACCAGGCCAACTTCAGAAATTATTAAACCACTTGATGACTGGGAGAATAGCAGGGAATAAGGATTTTGCTGCATAGGAAGGAAGAGCTGTAAATCGTCATTTGTGGTAGATTTGTATACAGGAGGTGAAAAAACTGTGTAATATTTGTTTTATATGAAGTAAGGCAAATTATTCATCAACAAAATGAGATAGATGACTGCCAGATCAGAATGTTGACTTGGCCATCAAAGGTAGTTGCCGATAGCATTTCTAGTTTTGGTAACAAGTATTTATGCTTGCCAACAAAGATCCAAAATACTATCATATAATTTTCTTTAATTAGGAAGAGCATGTGAAAACTCAGGTAGTGGTACGTGGTCAAAGACTGGGTTTTATTGATGATTATGGCATATGAGCGTTCCTGGAGCGGTGTTAATTTCAGCTGTTTTGTCAACAGATTTTTGTGGATTTTGGTCTCATGGCCTGCTGGGCTGGTTGGGCAGCCCTTGGATGTGTGGGCTGAAAGTGGTGCAGTGCAAATGAGCCTCTAAAGCTGGTTTGGGACTCCCATTAAACAATTCAGATTATTTTAGTGTAGAATCCATTAACTAAGAGTCTGAAGTCAATCACTGTAGCACGATTACAATACTGATATATTTCTGTGTGCTGCTGAGAGATAAGGAAATTATCTTTTTGGGAGCAAGAGGGAAATCTTCTGGAAAAAAGACAACCATTTGTCTTTGAAAAAAAAAAATATTAGATTTTTACTTGTAACACACCCCTGCCCCAAGCCTGTAACCTTGCTTTTTTCCCCCCTCTTTTAGACAGATCTGATCTTCATTATACACAGCCCATAAAGAATTTTAGCATTAGAATGTATTTCGTAGGCTCATTTTATGAAGATATTAATTCATTCTCCAAATTAGTAAATTATGCTGTATGATTCTAATAGTGCTGATGGCTGGCAGCTGTTTTTTTTCTCTGCCTAATGATTTCTTTAAGGAGAAGCTTTTTATGGCACTACCAACAGCTCTATTAGACCCCAGCTTCTGGCTGAGAACACCCTTGACCCCTGTGTGTTCTTCAGATTATTGTGAAGAAAAGTTAGGTATCTTCCCTTGGACTTGCTGTGGTGGGTGTGTGGTGGTTTTTTTTTTTAAAAAAAACTTTTGAGCAGTGATGCCCTTGTTATCACAAGGTGAGGCAAGGTATTAATGATATGTAGCCTAATGATCTTGTATGAGGCTTACACTCAGTTCCTGCAGTCTGATTTCAGCAACTTCAGCTTTGACTGGAGCCACTTGGTAGAGCACTCATTAGTGAAGTGGGGCCCAAACTCTGGTGGCAGACATTGAAATAGGGGAAATCCTTGAATGTTCTGTGCACTGCTGCATTTCTGCTGCTGCGGTGCAGAGGGAGTGCCTGGCAGGCATTCTTTTTCCTTGCATACAGTGTGGCAAAATGTTAGTTCCACCCCTCAGTGGCGCTTGAAGGAAACATGTTCTTAGCTAGATTTTAAATATAATGAAGATGGAGTTGCATAGTTTTTAGCTATCAGGTTACAATTACGATAGTGAACTCGGTTTACAGAACACAGAGTAAACATACGAACATATTAGATGGCTTCATGAAAAAGAACCAATAAAACAAAACTGATTTTTTTTTTCTTTTTTAATCGTGAAAGCAAACTGGTAAATGTAAATTTAATAATAGAAGGGGTTTTGAGGTGGAAGATATTCTGATCTTCTGCAAATGAAGCCCTGAGGCTTCAAACTTTTTTGAACTGTAATGGCCAAATCACTTTATTTTCCAGGGTTTTAGTAAAGTATCGCATCGTGAGTTGGACAGGAATTTCAGCGTGATTCTGAGGTACTTGCTCTATGGTGTCTTAACCTAGAAGCTTTGAAGACACTGGAGGGAATGAAGGGAAGCCTCAGCCCCCGCCATTTTCTCTGGGATTTCTCTTTACAGCTGGGATGGGGATTTGGAGTAATCCTCTATTTTTTTTTTAGAGTGGGAATATAGGACACAATTTTGAAATCATGTCTATTTGGAATGAGCCTATTTGTTTTTATTATCAGTTTGTTTAGTGTAACTGTGTTTTTTTTAGTGCTCTTGGGAAGTTTCATTCTTAAAGTATATAGGAATGGTTAGTCTCAAACTCTGTCTAGGCAGCCAAGAGTGCATGTTTTGTTATCCTTCGTGCCAGTCCATGGTGTATATAGTGGACTCATAACACGATGACATGAATAATACTTCCTTTCAGATTTTCAGTCTGTCTTAGACTTGACCTATAGTGTTCTTGTTTTTATAAAGTGTTAGTAACTGCTGTTTAGGTAAGACAGGCAAACATCTCACATTAATGTGTAGAGGTGTGTTTTTTCCCCTAGAATTTCTAATTCAATTTACATGTTGGAGCTAAACTGAGGTTAAGATGCTAAACTTGTGTGGGCTTATAAAGACTTTTTATTTTAAATTCACAACTGCAGTTGTTATCAGGGACTGTCAGTCAAGTCTATCTGTTTTGGTTTCTCTGAAATGAGCCTTGTTTGAGTTTGGCAGTAGATTCAGTGAAGTTGTTTTAGAAATGCTGGATTTGTCTGTTTGGAAGGCTGTAGTTACTGTGAGATGGTAAATCTGGTTTTAGGGCAGCCCTGTGTGTGTAGGTTTTCTCGTTTGTTATTACAAGTCACAGTCATATGATAGAAATGTATCAGTCTAGTAAAATTCAAATTTTTCCAACAGTTTTGAAAGGCTAACTTTTATCTTGAAACAACTTTTGCTGGATTAAGTTATCTTCCAGCTACCCAAAGGCGGCATAAAGAATGACGTGAATAATGTAAAGTGATTTCTTGAGTAATCTAAATATGATTGGGTGCTCGTGTACTTTGTAGGTTATTTGCTACATAGAATTACTAGTGATAGACCTTTTGATCACCATCTAAGTCGTCAGTGCTGAAAGCAGAGAAACATAGTATCATGAAGGAAGTATATTAGAAGGACAAAGTGGATGTTTTTCTCTCTGCTTTTACAGTTTTCAGCCTCGGCTTACACCACTCAAGCAAAGCTGAATGTGTTGTGGCGTGTTTCTAGGATTTGTAGAAAGAATGCCCAAAGTTGGTTATGAAATGTCATATGAAGTGTGAAAAGTTGCTAGAAAAAATTGACATTTTCAGTAGATTTCCAGATTTTTGTAACCTGTGTTGATTATGTATACTTCTGAAAATAACTTTGTTCCTATTTTATTTTCTTTTCCTGTAGAGGTTCTGTGCTGTGAAACTTTGCTGAGATACTTTGTGGATCTAGCTTCATGGGACCTGTTTGTGGCAAGGGATTCTTCTGCCGTGTAATGAATGTAACCAGTGACAGAATATGCTTGGCCTTGCACCAGAGCAGCTTGCTTCTCCTTTCAGCTTTTATTTAACAGAACATTATGTTGATAGTCTATTATCTAGTGCATTAAGTCTTATAGCTTTCTTGTTCAAGCCAGAAATAAACTCCCATGTTCTAACTCACAGACAGGAGAACAATCAAGAAAATCTACAACCTAGCTGCATTTGAAAGCTGTTATTTTCATCTTCCAGAAGCAGTTTTCGCTTACTACTAATAAGCAGCTGACTTAAAGTACAATAAGAAGTTTGAGAGGAAAGATAAGCTGTTGGGTTTAAGTAGTGATGGATTTAACAGGTTCTTGTTAGAAACGTTTCCTCAAAGACTGTCATGGTGGTCAAGTACCATCAAGCCAAAACTATTCTGAATCTATTGCCTTCCCCATCAGGAATGCATGGAGGAAAACAGGTAGGTGCCCATCCTTGCTCTTTAATTTAGTGGTTAGCTATTGCCAATTCCTTTTCCTCCTGTTCATTCCAGGAGAATTCAAAATTTCTCTGGCAGATAGAAGTTGGAAATGAATCTGGCATTTAATCTTTTCCCAGCCTAAGTCCAATTCAAAATAAAACTCTCACCGGACACTAATCGGATCACAAATGTTTAACAGAACGTACAATCTAGCAAGGACAAATTAACCCAGTCTTTGATGCTGCCTCAGAATAGCTTTCACATGGACAGATGCCTGTGAAGTGTGATACCTTGTATGCATTACATGCTTTTATTGGTCTAGGTGAGAACAGAGATGTGTCATTGTATCCTGAGAAGGTTCCTTTCACCATACTCTCATATTATAGTAAAAATGGGCAAGATACCATATCCTCTTCCTTCAATCTGTGAATGGAAACATGTTTTATTATTGTACTTTGTAGTAGTCCTGTTCTCTGAGAATGTTAGTTCCCATAGGTTGCTGTGGGAGTCGAATGAAGTTTTAAGAGGCAAGCTTCTGCTTTATTATCCTACTTCTAAAAGGTGATGCAACATATTCAATGTAGTAAAAGTCCTTTTGTGATCAGATTTTATTGTAGATTACCTGCATAGGCTTCTCTATACATTTAAGACTTGTGACTCCACTGAGTCATGTCTTTGTTATCCTTACTTGTTCTCAGGTGGCTTGTTTCTTTCTTTGTCTCTTCAGTGTACTTTCTTCATGTTTCTTATTCCTTCTTCATATTTTTTCCTCTAGCTTTTATGTTCGATCTGTATTTTAAAAATTTTTTCATTTTGATTTATCCAACGGATGATGTGGAAAAACTCTTAGCTTTGTGGGACAGATTAAGTATGCAAAAGGTTCACAAATCACTTCAATTATACTCATAGGAGTACTTAGGGGCAGAGAATAGAATGTGCAATCTCAGTAATGAGCAAATTGGCCAAAGAGATCCATTGACATGTTATTTTTAAAGAGGAAATCATTATGGAAAGAATGACTTTCTATGCTGATCTCATTCTGCCAAGGTTCAGACTTGGGTTAAAAAGTGTTTCATTTGTTTAGTGGTGTGATTGGTAATATCAATTTGGTCTGATACTCAGAGAGAGGTGTTTGTTTCCATTTTGTTTGCTAGCTATGGTTTCCCACTGCACACTGCATACACTATAACTGTAGCAAAAGAACTGATATGCCAAGTAGAGCTGCTATCTTGGTGTCTGTTTGATGCTTGAATTTATACTATGTAGAGGATGGTGGAGTGTGGACTGATTGTATGGGTGATTTGAAGAAGTCTGATTGTTGCTTATGTCAACAATTAAAGGAGTATCACCCATCACTGGTCATTAACTTCATATTTAGGTCAGATTAATTGTCCGAAAAAAGTTGGGAACTATATACTGTATACAGTAACTAATGTGGGTACAATGACTAGGGATACCTGTGGTAAACTCCACCTCTAAGTGGAGAGTTGCCCTCTACTTATCAGTATGCACTGAAGAGTCTGCAAGCAGCTTCACATAATGAGGGTAAAGAATTTCTATTCTGTTAGCCATTAAAAAAAACCCAACTGGGCCTAAAGTAAGATTTCATCCAAATAAGTTTGTTTTTTCTAGTGTTTTGAATGGATTCATGACTTAAACTATTTAACAGATTGACTTGCTTATTAAACACCGCTGGTTTCTAGCTGACACATAGGATTTTCTGAAGTAATTGATCACAGCTGCCAATTGCCAAGGTCAGTGGGATGTTCCATATTGGCAGTCCCCAGAGTATGTGCATAGATTAGTCTGAAAAAGGGGAGGAAAGCAGTTCTTAGTTCAGTTAATGTGCTTTTAAAAGTAACCTAAATGCAAAAGTGTCTACTTTGTAAAATTAAGTCCAAGACAGGCTTTGTGGGTTGGTCGGACTTCTATTGTATCTTGGGTTTTTTTTTGTGCGTGTTTTTCCTATTGAGTTTTCCAAGTAAAAATCAGAAGGCTGGTCAAGGAATGGGGAAATAAATATACAATAACAGTTGTGCATTTCTTTTCACCATTATTTCTAAGTGAAAGATAGTCATTAAACTTTTGTGCTTGGTCCACTTCTCTGGGGAACCTGGTGGGAGGAAAAAACCCAGGATTTTAATCTTGCTCTCACTGAACTCGGTGGGAGTTTACCATTAATTTCTGTTGGAGAAAGATCATGCCCTAAGTCAGAAGATGAAATAAATAATGCTTAAGTCTTCAGCTTGCTATTAATTCATGATTATTTTTCTTGTTATTAAATGGGTGGGAGATTGACAGCTCAGATGTTTTATTCTGAAGTTTTACTGTGGATCTCCAGCAAAAACCTCGAGCAACTTAATTCTTCTCTCTGTGATCCTGTTTACCCCCTCTAAAGCAGAGAAAATAATGTCTTAATAAAAGCACTGACGAGCAAGGCCTCCAAGAAAGCTCTAATCCTCATACTCAGAAAAAGAACGTTCAGAAGATGCAGATAAGATGTTTGGGAATGTTGCAAGGTAGGATGGAATTGTCCAGTTTTGAAGAGTTATGTAGTGGCCCAGGTAGATTTAATCATGGTAAGGGCAGAAAAATAAGGAAGATGTAGATAACTGAAGGATAAGTTTGACTTTTGTTAGCTTATGGTAAAATGTGCTGCTTAACGGGAATTAAGAACATGTTCATGTGACCAATAGTGATCTGATGTAGTTTCTGGGATTTGGGTAATGAGCCATTCATATGGACACCAGTTATTCAGTAAACTGTGGTGCATCCATTTAGTTTACAGCAATTTATGAAATGAGGTTGCAAACCTCTCTCTGAATTTGTTCCAACATTAAATGAACTGAATATTTTCTGTCCTCTGCGTGGAATCCTTTGATGTAACAAAAGTAAGGTCTTCTGTGAGAACACTGGCTCTTTTTCTACACAACAGTGTTAGGTGAATACACTGTGTCTTGCACTGATGCTATGCCTAAAATGGGGTAGGAAAAAAGAATTTAACTCAAAGCAGGAGCATATCTTTTAATGGTAACCCATAAACTCAGGCCATAGCATCAGTTCAAAGTGTGTTTGAAAGCCATGAAAACCATTTTGAGTGTTCTGCTGAATGCAGAATAACTGGGGAGTATAACGTGCAATACTCTGTGAGAAGGAAAGATGTGGCAAAACCACAGCTGTCAAGTGCAGACCTCAAAGTGGTGTTTGTGTCGGAATCACACAACACTTGCTGCATCCCTGGCTTTACAAGTGGGAAGCTTCAAAGGGGCCGGCTTTAAAAAATAAATGTGCTTATGACATCTTTCCAAGTGGAAGATAACAACCTGCACATGTTGACTCAGAATTAGAAGTGCTTCTAGCTGTGTGATTGTAGTCAAAGGTGAGCGCACAGAAAGGAGGCTTTGTCTCCTGAGGTGAGCAAGTGATAGAACGAATGTTCATTAAGGGTTGCTGACTATTTTATAGTAGTATTTTTAAGTATCTGTATATATCTAGGTATGTCCTTTTCACTGATAACATGCTCTGTGGACACAGGGAGCTTGATGTTATTTTCACTGATTTAAGCCATGTGTATTATGCTTATAGTGTCATTTGGTGCTAGTTGAAGGAAGAGCCCATTGGGAGGCTTTGCTCTAGGTAGAATGGAAAAGTCAAATGAAGTAGCAATAAAACGACAAGGAAGTAATTTTAGCTTGTTCACAGTAGTTTCTTGAGTTGGAAGATGCTTATACAGTGGTTTCCAGATGCGTGATACTCCACCTTATATGTTGGGTCTTAGCAAATCCTGCAGGAACCAGGATCAAAAACCTTAGGGAACTCCCTGTATACTTAGAAGACACCCAATATTTAACAGTTATTAAAGCACTTTGAGTTCTCAAGGTCCTCAGCATTCAAATACTCTCTGCAAAATACATTTTATTAGGAACAGAGCTATTTGTACTTCTGGCCTTAAATTGAGAACCTTGGTGAAGGCTAGGAACTGGTTATCGTGGAAAAAATCCCAGACATTTGAGATCCTGCAATTTTACATCAGCTGAGAATGTGCCCCTCTGTTTCTACAGAAAACTGGGATGAAGTAAAAGCAGCAGTCCAGGGTCTTATGCCTGATCTTTGGGCAGAGTGGGGAATAGAAGGACGGCAGTTGTGTGTCACTGCTGGCACTTGAGTAGTAAGCTGCTGGTACACAGCGTTGCAACTCCCCCTTCTTTTAAGGGTTTGCTTTCCTTTTCCTGGTACTGGAGAGGCCTGGACCATTGGCAAAACTGAAATGGCCTGTTGGTAACCAGCAAAAAAGTATAGTGCAAACCAACATTTTCTAACAGAACCTCCTCAGTCTTTGTCCCTGTAGTGTGGAACGTCTTGTGCTGAAACATTTTCGCATAAGAGATACTAATGACTTTTGTTCCAAATTGGCACAAAAATAACACGCGCTCTTTTTTTTTTTTTTTTGTGGAGGATCAGCGAAAACATAAAACTGGAACTGAGCAACACTTCTGTTTGGCATGTATGAATGTTCAGGAAGTCGGTGATGGTTCAGGATGTTTTTTCTTTTTTCCAAGCTGATTCAGTAACCTTATGGTTGCTTTTCTATTAGCAGTGAACTGTTGAGTGATTATGCCACTAGCAACCAACCCACGCTGTTTGTGAACACTGGTATTTTCTGTAACCCTTCTCTGCTGACTCATGATCATAGCTGTATAAAATCTTTGCCTAGAATTGCTTTTTATTTTTTAAAAAGCAGACAACCCTCCCTACCTGAACCATACAGTTATTCAACAGAATTTGCTCTGAAGGGAGGGCAGGAGAACCCCTAAAGGAAAATTCTAAGTGGTCAGAATAGAAGCAGATGATATATGTGGACCTTGTTCTATTGGGACGCCATGCTGGCCTGCCAAAATCAAGCAGGAAATGGAAACAGAGAAGAGAAATTCTTGGCTTCTGAGTCACACTCGAGGGTTAAGCCACAGTCAAGCCACAGATGCCCTCTAAATCTTTCTAGGTAGGATTGTGGAAATTGGATGTGAAGGAACAGGGCGCTTGGTCAATGGAAAGTCCTGATCTAGAGTCATGTGTGGTTCACTTGTATGGTTTATCTTAAAGGCTTGTCCAACACAGTGGTGTTTCTTCTGTCACAAGCAAAACTGTAGGAATTTTGCTTCAGATGAAGTTATTGAAACCCAGAGGGAAAGCTACTTTAGAGACCCCTTACGGGATAATGTTCTGAAAAATTGTTCTTTTGATGCCTTGATTTGAAATTCATGCTTCTCATTAACACAAGCTGCAGGGTTCCCTGAGATCTGTCACTGACAAGGGTCCACATTAGCTGGAAAAGAGTGTGAAACCACCACATGGATGTACAGGGTTAAAAAGCAAAGCAGGAGAAGAAAGGAGAAACTCAAATTGGGTATCTGTTAGCAATTTGAGAGCCACAAGATTTAAGAAAAATGTGTAGTGAGCTGATTTTCAGGAAACCAGCTACCCTGACAGATTGACCAATGCACTGTGGCATTAGAACACTGCCTCCTAATACTCTCATTTAGGGAAACATTTTTCTTCCCGATTGAACATTGATATTCCCATGAAACCTGTCAGTTGGAGAAACAGAAACCATTGCACAGAAGATGAACTTTTTTTTTTTTTTTTCCCCTGAGGGAACTGCTAAGGAGGTTTTCTCTCTGTATTGGATTTGCAGAGTGGTGTAGTACTATTGAAGATGTGGATCCCCTGAGCTGGAGGCTTCTGATCTTGCCTCTCTGTAGAGGAGATGCTAGATTTTCTTTTTTTTTTTTTTTTTTTTT
>WKFP01014361.1:2836432-2873137 GCA_011057875.1 Pterocles orientalis
CAAATCGCATGCCAAATTTGAAAGACTTCATTTTGGTAGCTTATGTGTTGTTGTCAAATAACCTCCTTGTCAAATAGGTGATTGGAGCATCTAAGCATTAAACCCTATCTGTGCTGCATGTATCATTCACCTGTAATCCAGTTATACTAATACCAGTTCATTTTGGGCTCTTGCAGTTTACTAAAAAGGTCTACTAAACAGAGTTGTATCTTGGGAATAAATAATTCTAAAGAGCTTGGTATAATGTGAAGCTTATCAGTAGCTGTTCCCCAAAACAAAGAATCCTGCATGTTATCTGTGCTTCCAAAGCCTCTTGCTGTGTGCTGAGTGCTTTTAATACATTAAGAAAGAGAGGGAAGCATGTTTATCTTCCTCACACCTGGCAAGCGTATGTATCAGAGTGTCCATAGAGAGTGAAGGGAAAGCTTGTTGCTTTGTTAACTTTTATTTAAATTCATGGAAGGAGATCTGAGCTGGTGTAACTTTGAAGCAAATGGTGTTACCCTGAAGGATAAGTTACCTCCAACTTAATTTCTTTATTTGGATTCTTCTTCATATTTCCTGTGTCCCAACCTGAGAACAAGGACATGTTCTGTACCTTTTTCTTTCGACTCTAACAGAAAAGACCATATAGGAAATGCTGTAACACAGTTTTCCAAGCACGTGTGCCAGGACCAGAAAATGCTGCTGGTAAATGCATGTTTTCTGCTTTTCTGCCTATAGGGATGCAGAAAAGAAGTGCATAAATGATGTTTACAAGTTAAACTAAGGAAGAAAGTGTTTAAGACAACTTGGTACTAAAAAAATTCTCAGCTGAAAAAATTCAGAGGAAACTCCCTTTCCTTTACTGGCTATCCATGATTTTCAGGTATTTAAGGTGTTACTTACATTTAGATTTTTATGATTCACAGAAAGTTTGTGTTAGACAGAAAAGCTCCAGTGAGGGGAAATGCAGAACAGGAATAATGACTTACATTGAGATAAATCACCAGTGTCACTCAGAGTTATTTATCTTCAGTGATGGCAAGGTTCAAATTATTCTTCATGGTGGCTTTTCCTTATGTTGAGAAATTTCCTGGTATACCTAGTGAGGGTCACTTTAAAAGAAATAGCTGTGGCCTCTCCACGTAAATATTTGCTGTTCGGGTAGTTCCTCTAAAAGAGTAAGCTTCATGTCATAACTTCCAGTGTGTTAATATTTTCCCACAGCTTCCTATGTTCTGTTCGATTTTGCTAAAATGTACAAATTACGTGATTTTATTTCTGACTGGGTCAAGGATGTTCTTATTCAACTCCTACCCCTCTTTTTCAGCCCTTTGACTGAAAAGAGCTGGTTAGGCAAATTACCACAGAGACCTAGTTGTGATGTTTACACTTTGTTCTAGAAATAGTTTCATGCTTGTGCTCCAGCTCATGCTTGTCCAGCGTCCAAACAGCTGGCATTTAAGCCTGCCTCAGATGTGGGCTTTAGATAAGCTCTGAAGCATGAGGAAAAAGAATGTGTGAGAGCCTTGGGTGGACTTGATAAAGCACTGTGTGATGTGGTATGATGAGGACCAGCAATGGGTTGTGCTTGTCTGAGCCATCCACCTGATGTATTGCACTGCGTTACATAATGAACATGGGGGCAGTCACATCTGGAGAGGTCACATGCAATGAAGTAGTGACTTCAGTGGAAAGTGTCCTTTTTTGTCCCTGTGAATGCACAGAGAGCAGCTTGGAAACATGTACTGTAGTCCACTTCCTGGGCCATACTCCTACACAGGACATAAATGATGCCAGAGTTCTTGCATGCTTTTCTGGGGCTAATGAAATAGATAGGTGTGTGTTTATGTACATATGAATACATATATGGAGTTAAATGTCTCCACGTTTGCCTAGCAGCTCTGCCTGCCTCATTCACCACATTCCCATGTAACTTTGTGTGCAGTGTGAATAGGAGGAGATGATAATGTTACAGCCCTGGGAAGCATCCTGAGAGCTTGCCAAGCAGAATAACAGTTGTTTAATGTTACCTCTCTTTAGAGGCAATTGTATCCAGGAAAATGCAATTCAGATCAGACCTTCTAAAGCTTGTCAAGGCTAGTTCACTGTTAACCATTTCAAAGCCAGTTGGTGCATGTGAAATCACCAGTTGGTTTCCTCATTAGCTCATACTATTGCTGTGCTTGTGCTGAGCAAAATACTAAAAGAAAGGGGTCAAGGAAATAACATGTAAAATGTGATACAGTTTTGGGTGCTCAAACTCTGTGTCACTTTGGTTTCAAGCCTTGGTAATGAGATTGCCCTGTGGAGCAAGCAAGTTGTACTGAGGGAGCGAAGGGTAGGATGATCAGAATGGAGAGCTGGGCAGGGCTCAGCTGTAGTGACCTGGGAGGTGGCTTCTGAATGGAGGGCTGACCACACAGATGGGCTCCCTTAACCCATGCTGGTGGGGCAGGAGGACTAATCAGATGGTGATAAAAAGGAATAGGGATTTTTGTCTGAGGATGGGAGAAATTTGTCCTAATGGTTGCTGTGCTCTGGGGGTTGATTGTCCTGAAAGAGACACCTGTCTGTTTGTCCCATTTCTCTTCCTCAAGATTTTTATGATACTAAGCTGCTTGCTTTTAGCTTTGTGGGATGCTGGACAGGTGATTTTTTTTTTTTCCCTCTTAAATTAGGATAACATAATATAGGAATGGAAGCTTTTTTTGCTTAGGGTATTGACTCCTAGCTAAGATGGCTTCTCTTCTATGTTTTGATTTATGCTTCTCCCATATACCATGGCTGTCTGACCCTCAGCAGATGCTGATATCCATACAGTGAAGCAGATAGTGAAGTTGCTAGTGAGTACCAAGAGCCTCCTGAACAAAGGTCTAGCAATTGGATTCCGTAGTGACAGTGGCATAGCTTTCTCCCAAGAGGTTTCATTGGTACTGTATCTCACCATGAGGTTTCTCTGGTCACAAGTTAATGTTGCTTTAGATTTACTCCTGCACCTCCAGACCTTGTATAAATTGATCAAATTTCAAGGAGTGAAAGTTGATTCACTTTATTTTTCCTAGATGTGGTTTTGCTGCTGTGATAGGGGAAATGCTGGCTTCATTCTGAGAAATGCTGCTGCAAAGAGAGGTTCTTCACAGTGCGAAATACTTAGCTTTGTAACTAAGCAGGAATGGGCCATCTGCCTGTCGTCCAGAACAGTTCCCCATAGTAGAAACTGATACAGCCAACTGCTATACCACCAATGCAGCTCTGGGAAAAGATTTCCAAACAAGTCCAAAGGAGAGTTATTTCCTTTCTTACTGAGGTCTTGGTCTAAACCTAGCCTGAAACAGTGGTGTTTTCCTTAGCAAATGTTTCTAAAATGCATTGTTTAAGATTGGCAAAAACTACCTGCTTGCCCTGCTGCAGTCTTCTTAATTATCAATTGCTTTGGCAGTTTCGTACTGTACAGGAATGAAACTTTTACACAAAGAAAAATTGCTACCCTGAGTTGATAGTTGCACGAGAAGTTTATTCTTGTGATAATTATTCTTTTCCGGTTATATCTGTGGAAGGGTGGTCCTTGCATCTGAATGTTTTTGACAATTCAGTCTAAACCCTCTAGTCTTAAAATATTAGGACAATTGAGAAAGAACACAAAGATTTGCAGTTTTAAATTGCTATGTTGTAAAACCATATATATGTGTATATATATGTGATAAGCTTATAGGAATGTTTCCAGTTAACTATTTAAGCAATTATGTTTTTTTTCCAGTTTATATTATTTCTAAGGGGTTATCTTTATTTATTTGTTTTGTCTAACTTGAAAGTGTGTGATACTCAAGCACAGAAGTTGCTGGTATCCAAGATTCAAACTCCTGTCCCTAACCCTGCAGGTCTTGTTACAGTGCACATTTTTATTTTTTTTTTCCTCTCTCTTCTCCAAAATGAGTCATGCACTAAATGATCTTGAAAAATAGCAAGTGTAACAGAAGTCTGTGTGGAAGAGCTCTGGTCTTCGGATGTCTCCTGTACATAGGCAATAACAGCTGTACAGAGGCATACGTTTAGAATTTCTAAATTTTAGCCATGATGTGCACAAATGCACTGTTAATTAATCAAATGCACATATGTGCTTTTAACCTGATAGGGAGACACTACTGATTGCAGTTACAGTTGTTGTGACTGCTGTGAGAAATGATTTAAAAAAATACTAAGAATACAAAAGCATCAAAGTGAAGCAACTTTGTCCCTTGGCCAGGGGGCTTCCAGCTACCATTTCAGAGCAAGTGAAATAATACTAAACAGAGCAATTACAGTTAAGCTGTACCTAGAGTATTTTAATAAAAATGAAGCTGAAAGGGAAAGAATGTACAGATCATTTGACTTTTTGAATCTCTCATAATGGATCATTTGACTTTTTGGATCTCTCTTTTGTAGGAAAGAAAAAGGCAGGATTTTAGGAGTGCCTCCTGTTCGAAGAGAGGAGATAGAAGCTGGTGATTGAATGTCTTCAAACTGAAACAGTGCTGCCTTGTCTTCCAATAGGAATTTTTCATCAGAGTTGCCAAGAATATGTGCCTTGTCTCTGCAATCCCTCATGATGCTTTTTGTGCAGGATCATGCAGATGTTATGTAAGTCAGTTTACAAGAACACTGTTGTACCACCTCTGTAGTTCACCGTACACTCCTGTGGCACCAGTTTACAAGGAGAAGCATGTATCCAACACTAGTCAATAGCATCACCATAATTACCTTTAAAATTACCAGTTACCTGTTATCACAGGTCTTTTTATATTAAGACTGGTGAAGAAAAAACTGGAATCTTGTTCTTAAGTTACCTTTTTGTTTTTTTTTTAAATATTGTTAAATTAATTCCAGTGTTGTCAGGTAACACCAGCTCCTGTAGCGTTGGTCCATCCAGTGCCAGTGCCTTTTGAAGAAAAAAAAAAAAACAGAAGCTCAAATTTCTTTGCCCAGGTGGAATGTGGATTGAAACATGCTGCAGTAGTGCGGAGCTGAAGTAGCTGTTTGTTGTGTGTGAGTAAAAGGAAGGCTTGTGTCTCAGGCCTTTTAACTGAGGTCTGTTACCAGCATTACATATGAAAAGGTAGCCTTGAAACTGAAATGTGGTAACTTAAAATCGTAGATTCTGATTGTGTAACATGTAAGTGAGCAGGCAGACTGCCTCACCAACGTGAAATCCCAGGGAAAGTCACTTCCTTTGGAAAATTAAAGAAAAAAAAAAAAACGGGGAGAGGGGGGCCTGAGAATCTCAGCCCTCCATTATATCTTGTGGATAAATGACACAGTGATAGATGAGACAAGCCCTGCTTTTGCTATTACAAATTCCCAGCAGCGGCGGTGAACTGGAATACACTCTCCACAGGCAGGCAGGCTGCCCACACTTGAGATCGTGAAGGACTGGGCCCAGAGTGGTGGTTTTGCTACAGATCTTCTGCTCTTCAATTTTGTTTTGATTTATTTTCTTAATGCACCAAAACAACTCGTAAACAAAATCTGAGCTGGGCTACAATAAAAAATGTGCCTTTAAAGATAATCTGATGACCTCTTTTCTTTAAATTTAAGAAGATGGGAAGACTTTAGGTGGGATGATTTTGATTGATGATTCAAGGTGTGTGTGGGTAGGGATAAGTAATGAAGAACCCCAAAGGAATAAAGAAGGTAATTATGAAAAGGAAATTAAAGGTGAGATCTGGTGGATATGTTGGGACAGATGGAAGAAACAGACCATGAAGATGGAAGGAAAGGGAAAATTGTGAAAAAAGGAAAAACAAGAAAAAAAAAAACCGCAAGGTTGATAGGCTTCTCTGGAACAAGTAGCTTCAATGCAAAATCAAGATCCTAACTGCACAGAAACAGCCACTATGACAATATATGGTGTGGAGTACGAAACTAGGATGCTGGAAGTTGAACTGGTTGATCTGGAAGGGCAGAAGAATGCATATGAAATTGTAAACAGTGATATTTGAAGTTAATAACTTCAGAAATAAAGTTGGGTATTTTGTGGTGGTGGTGTGTTTTCAAACCCAGCTAGAGGCAAACAGCATGAAGCTGCTCACTCACCCTCCCCGCTCCCAGGGATGGGGGAGAGAATGAAAGGAGTAAAGGGGGAAGAAAGACTCATAGGTTGAGATAAGAACAATTTAATAACTACACTACAATAAAATTGAAAATAACTATAATAATGATGATAATAACATTATGACAGTAGTAATATATGCAAATATACAAATGAGGGATACACAGTGCAACTGCTCACCACTATATGACCAAGGCCCAGCCCATTCCAGGCTAACTATCCTGGAGCAGGAAGTTACAAAACTCTAAATGGAGATAAGAGCCTGAGTGTCCGAGAGACGGAGAGCCAACTGAGAGGAGGGGTGACCCAGAGAGAGAGAGAGTGCACTTCTGGACAGATCCTCACCTATATACTGGGCATGACGTACATGATATGGAATATACCATTGGCCAAGCTGGGTCTCAGTCCTAAACCTAAGACTGAATCCTAGGCTAGTAATTGGGGCTGTACTCTCTCCTTGCTTCTCCTGCCCATGCAGACACTGGCACAGCAGAGAAGCTGAGAAGTCTTTGGCTGTCCTGGCAGCAGCTATAAACATCAGTGTGTGATCAGCTTCTCCTCAGCACAAATCCAAACACAGCCTCACACCAGCTACTGTGAAGAAAGTTAACTCTGTCCCAGCTGAAACCAGGACAGGTCTGTCTTCCTGTTTAGGGCCCTGTTTTGCAGGGAGTGGTGAGTATCTGATGCAGTAGCTTTTTGTGTTTCCCTAAATCCATTGCCGTTTGATGTGGATGGACATAGCTATAATACAGATGAAGATGTATACTTATTTTCCATTCTTATCAGTGTCATATACATATTATCCTCCCTTCTCCTTTTGACTGTCCTTGTTAGGTATCTTATTAACTCTTTTTGGTATGTCAGTAAAGTCATGTTCAACTGTTTATGTACACTTTCTAGATGCTTTTGAGTGTTGCAGTCCCTCCTGAAGAGGTAACCTGTAATCCTTTATACAGACTTGGAGTTTGGCTGTACTAAGAAGCACCTTGTATAGGCAGTTTCATCCTCACTGAGAAATTTAGATTTTTTTTCTATTCTCACTATTGTTTATATTTTTCTGTCTTCCATCTCTTAAATGTTATCTTGGTTTATAGGTGCCTCATCAAACTTTTCCTCTGCTAATAGCATTTATAGTTGTCACTGAAGATGGTTAGGTATAGTCTAGTAATGCTGGTGGAGAACCTACGAAAATAAAACTGGGCTCTAAAATAACTATTTTTTTCTGGAATAAAAATATTTTAGGAAGTGGTGAATAATATAATAAATCATGAGCTATTAATGAGACTGTTTTACTGTCAAAATCCCCATTAGACACATACCACTCAAGACTGGTAAATTAGGAACTGTGTAAACTGAGATCCTACTTCCATTCTGTGGAAAAGAAAGCTACATGCTGAAGCCAACTTGACATTGGCAATGCATAGTGCATCATGTAATAATTATTATACTCAAAGCTCCACTTAAAAAAAAAAATCTAGTTTAGTTAGCCTGTCGTGTAGTGACTGACTGTACTTTAACAGCCCTTACCTTAAAAGGAAAGCATTTGGTAAGACGCTTTGCTGTTATTTCAGGCTAATGTTTCAAGGAGGGATGCGAGCTGGTGCCAGACTAGATTTTGGTAAATCCTACATATTTAATAAAATGTGGGTTAGATGTTTTATCTCTTTTGCAAGCTGTCTTTCAAGAGCTACAGGATCTCTGTGGCAGTGTTCTTCCATAGAAGCAAAATTGCTTGCTTGCCTTGTGGGCCTTTGAGTTTGGAAAGCCCAAACTGTTTGGTGTCAATCTTGGGGACTGTGCATGATCCAGCAGCACTTCCTGAGGAGCAGAGTGCTGCTTCCACTGTTGTGTCCTTTCAGCTTTGATAGCTCTGTTCTGTGTAAATTCCCTTCCTTCCAATGTGTGGTCTACTTTAACAAAGGATAAGAATTGTAGAAGTTGAGCAAAATTGGGTTTGGTCTGCACTTTCAGAACTCTGGAAAGAACTTAAAATAATTTAATCTTTTTCACTTACCTAGGGAGTGTGCATCTTAGACTTAGTGTATCTTCATCTGCTGTGAAATTCCAGGGTCAAATACTGCAGATTTCTGTCCCAGTCTTCCACTCATCATTTTTGAAAATTAAATCCTAATTATGTAATTTTGTTTTCATCACAATGTGTTGGTCAGATCTACTTAGCATAATACTGAAGTCTAAGGGAAATTTGTTGTTAATTTCTAGGGCCAGTGGTGTGGAATTCTGTAATCGTTTTCCTGTGTAGAGGGATGCATTGTTATGGTAATAGAGTGAGTCTGTGATTTAATCCAGAATTAATTAAATGATGACCAACACCACAAATATTTTCTGTTTCACATACCATTACAGCAGGTGGGTCTTGGGAAGAGTGAGAAAGGAGGCAATCCTGCCATTTGTTTCAAGATCTGTACCCCTGATGTGCTGGCAGTTCCTCCTCTCCACTCCTCTGGTTTAATAGAACTGTATTGTACAAGGGAAAATGCTTTTAATGTAGGAAATAAGGGACTGTTTCCCAGGGCCAAGACCTGTGAACTTCTCCAGCTTATCCACTTCTTGGACCAGGCCCTTGCCCTAAGACAACGGGTTATGAACAAAATCGATTGTTTAGTGTAAGGGAAGAGATCAGGCATAGCAGGTGCTTGCCATGTTGTGTAGACAATTGTTGGAAGGTGCTCAGATACTTCAGTGATGGAAGGAAAGGATGCCAGATAAAGACTAGCTAGGTGATTTAAAAGCTGTTATGGGGTGACGGGGGTCAGTGCATAATTTTTTCTTTTCATGCAATCAGTCTGTGAACAATATTTTCTTGAATACAAAAATCTCAAAAAAACAAAAAAATACTTTAGTGCAGTTGTGTGGGATGGGGGAGAAAAATAAGTAGTCAGCATGTTGGCAGAAAAAGAGGAAAAACTGAGCTATGTGTTGATAGAAAGTACAGTCAAGTGCTCAGAACCACTCACTTTGATTTATTAAATTTTAAGGTGTGATTTTTAGGAACCATACTTTATCTGATGAGATTTATACCTCAAGTAATTTCATTTCAAGGCAAATGCTAAGCTGCATGGCAGAGGTCAGGAATCTCCCACTTAAAGAACCAAGCAGTCTTACCAGTGAGATCTCCCTCTGCTGCACATGTACGTGCTTTCGTTTTTGCACAGTGCCCTTTGGCTAACTGAGTTCAAAAGGACATCAGCAGGGAGTAGTGAAAAAGCTTGTGTAGCCAAAAATGATGTATTAAGATAAGGCTAAAAGAACAGAACATCAGCTGCTGTTGGTGAGATTGCGCACAGCCCCAGCTAGAGTTGTGAACTCTGTGAACAGTGAACAGCTATGGAGAAGGTCCCTGCCCACAGAGTTCTCTACTGGAGATGAAGGGTGGCGGAGAAACAGACAGAGGTGAAATGATGTATTGGAACTTGTCCTGGATTTCTGCTAGAGCTGGGAACATCACCCTTCTGGTGATGCCTGGACTGCTGGACTGCACTTTGTCATAGGATAGGAATCCTTATCGCACTTCTCTGTATGGGGTGTGAGTGGCAGCAGTCAAAACTGAAGTGACTGCCTGGGGCTTCAATCTCTGGAGCAGCATGAGAAGTGTTAGGCTGAACTAGGGTGGCAAGAGTGTCTGTGGGTGGCTGGGAGGAAGAAGCAGCCCTATGGCTTAGTGGCTGCTTGCAGGTCCTACAGGTGTAACGTGAACTCTTGTTACAGGCCAGCAGCAGAAAATCAGAGATATCACAAGGGCTGATGTAATGTATTAGGCAATTAGTTGATGATTTCCTGAGGGATCTGTGGGAGAGGGAATGTCTCTGAAGTGTAGGAGGATTTCTGTAAGAGACATGCTTGTAGATCTTGGTTAGCAGATAAAGCAGAATGTCATCCCTCTGGGTGCTGGGGTAGGTTTAGGGATTGCACCTGAAAGCTCAGTTCATGATGGGACAGCTCTGACTATAATAAAATGTAGGTCCCCGTCCCCATGCTTTGAAATGCATTATTTATATTATGGCAGCACTAATTAGGGACTGCCACATGAGCTCAGTGCGGCGGCAACTCCCCAAACCTCCTGTAGGAAGTCTGAAGGGCAGCCCATTCCAAGGGACTGTAACCTCTCTTCAGGCACTAGAAAATGGGATCTTCTTTTGATAGTTTTAGTCCAGAAAATTACTTTGATGTACACCATACTGTGTAGGCTTGTTATCCTCCACCCTGGACGGACTCTGACTCAGAGCTGGTTGGAGGTGGGATGATGATTGGGAATGTCGGGGAGAGGAGGGGATTTAAGGTCTGACTGTAACTCTCCTTCACCCGTGCTTTTCCTGTTCAGTGCAGTATGAAATCCTAATGCTGATCTCTGTTGATGCTTTGATTTGAACAGCAGAAAATAGTGTAAAATAGGAATGCCAGGAGCTTTAAACAAATAAAATAACCTGGCTTGTGTTGGATATGGGATGCCTGATTTCTCATAGCTTGTTTTGTTTCTTGATATCAGTGAATGAAGCTAAAACAAAATAATATATAGAGGGATAGACGAAGTATGAACACTGGGAAACTGAGCAGAATAGGACAATTTTACATGCCTTGCACATAGTACTGATGTTATTGAATTCTAAAGTAGCAAGTGGCTTTTTGGGCTTTTTTTTGCCTCTCAGGAAGGTTGAGATTACTGATGGATTTTTGTGGGTTCTAATCCCATTGCACACGTTGTCTGCAGTTTGGATCATGTGTTACTGCAAACTGCTGGTTACTTACTGCCTCCATGGCAGTGCCTGCAGAGCTCCTACCAGGTGTAGTCTCTGCACCTCCCTGGAGTGAGCTCTCTGCAATTACTCTGTTGTGAGTTGGCTTTTATACATCAAACAGCATAGGCCCAGTTTGAGGTTACAGTGAGCAATAGTTTCAGGCTTTCTATTGAAGTTATTCTGTTCAAGCATTTTTTTTCCCCTTCAAGGAGATCAAGTAAAGTCTGAAGGGTTCTCTGTTCGTTCTAATTAAATGACTTGATCCTGCTTCCCTTAAGCCAAGTAATATTTCCACTGGAGTTAGTAAAAGTTTTTTCTGAGTAACATGTGAGGATGAAGCTCTCTTTTTGAAATCAGAGTGAAAGTGAATGGATTAACACCTACTGAGTTAAAAGTCTTGACCCTAAATACCTTGTTACGCTAAAATACATACAGTTCTCCTTCCTAATAAATTCAGTAATCCTTGTTTCAGTTGTCTGTGTGCTCATTGCTTGGATACATCATCCTGTTAACCATGTTATAATAATAACTCAAATGACAGTGCTGCTTCTGCTTCATTTAGGTAACAAACATCCCTGTAGGAGAAAGATGCAGCCTTTTAGAATTGCAATAAAGAGTACTTTTTGAAGGCATCAGGGTAAATTGTAATTAACTTAACCAACCAGCAAGGTTAACTTCTTCTGGCAAAACTCTGGGGAAAAGCAATCTGATGAATATAAAGGGAATTAATGACTTCAGAGATTTTGTCCCAAGGGTAAAAATTCTATTGTCAGGTGGATGGTTGTGTGCTCTCCTTTAGCATCCCTATGGGAAAAATATATCCTCATGTTTTACACTATTAACCTCTCCTCTATTTGTAGAGACCTTGGGTGGCTGAGTTTATAAGAGAAGAGGGAACAGTTGGGAAAACCAACTAAGCTTATTTTTCCAATGTAACAAAAAATTAGAACTGTTGTCTGCAGTTTTACCAAAGACTCTCATGTGTCTGTTTATGAGAGATTCTCCAAACTTGTGTGGTTTCAGTTGAACAAAAAAGGACCCGAGTTTTTTTTTTTTTTTCCTTTCAGCCAAAGAATACATTAGACATCCATAGGGACAGGGGAGCAAGCCATGAAAAATAAGCTTCTGTGAGGCTTGGAAGCCTAACATAATTTTTCCCTGTCAGAACCTTTGGGCTGAATTCTACATTGACTTGCACCCAGTAGAATCCCACTGATTTTAGTTAGGATGCTTCCAGTGTAAGCCACATCAGAGTGCGGCCATTTACTTTCAAGCTGGCAATAGGTTTGAAAATACTCAATACTGGAGAAACTGGAGATGCTATGATTTTGTATGTGTGTGTTACTGATACTTCAGGAACTGCTACATTTCATCAAGTCTGCTTAGGGGATAAGAAAATGAACTCCATTATTTTTAGGAAAATGCCAGCTCTTGTCATAATATGTCACTATGTCACACACTTCTGTCAGTGAAATGTTTTTTAACAGCAGTACTAACGTGTGGTATTATGCTGATGTTGTACAAATAACTTAATGTCAACCTTCATATCCTCAGCTAACTCCTTTTATATCTGTGTCTCTGCTTAGGTATTAGAGAAAAAATCTTTTTAAAAGGAGGTGGAAGTAGGGACTCGCTGAGGAAGCACAGGTTGCAGTGTTCTTTTGCTTTGAATTAACAGGGTGAAATACAGAAAACCAGAACAGGGAGAGAAATATTTTTTAGGAAGAATGAAAAAGAAATCTTAGTCACATTAAAACCTTCAGAATTTTCTCTCAAGTTGTGTTTATGTGAATGGTTATTGAAACTACAGCTACAGTGTAGTTAGCTACTTGGACAGGCAGGGCTTCAGAATGAATGTTTACCTTGATACCTACTTTGATATGGCACCTCTGAGGCAGTTCTGTGTTCAGTTTGTGGGGCAAGTCACTTGGTTGTGCCTTTCACTGGTGATTGACTGGTAACTGTTAAGCACCTTACTGATCTGGAAACTTGGCAGATCTTGTTTCAAGAGGGTGTCTGTAGTGTGATAACACCCCTATTTAAGTGAAGTGTTGCTATACCTGATTTGACTGAAGATGAGCAACTGAAATACAGTAAAATGAACTTGCTGCTGTTCTGTCAGTGGATATGACTTCACATATGACTGCTTCCACATTAGCTCTGCACTGCGGTGTGCTGCGGGGTCAGTAGTAGGACCAGTCCCACTGTTTTGTTTATTTTGCAGTAGCGCCAGTGGGTGGTCTCCCTTTCTGGTTCTGTTAGGCTGGGTTCTCTGCTCGCACAGGGTGAAGTGGCTGCGTGGTAGATGTCAAGCTTTAGGTGTTGTGTGCTCCTAGAACAGCCTACTGATTTGAGTGATTCACAGAGGAGTGGCTAGCAGCCACAAGGGCAGAAATGCATTTCTTTCTCTGTTGTTGATCATCTTACATAGTGCTTGTCCTTGAAGACTCTTCTTTATGTGCTGTGGGCAAGCTTATATTTAACCATCACCTAAGAGGTCTCTAGCCACTAATCTGAGCTCTTGGTTCAGTTTTCCCTGTTGAAGCAACTTCACTTTCATACAGTAAAATGGAATTGTACTTCCTTTCTTTTACTTACGATGCATTTGTCATGTATTTAAAATGTTGCTTAAGGGAGTAGCCCTCTTTTACTCTTGATTAATAATCTTACTAGTCTTTCACAAGGCCTGACTAGACTCAGCTAGTAGAGATAAGGAGTCTGTTTCATTGTCATTAACTTGCCCAAGAAGTGGATTCACTAACTTGTCACACTTGAATGCCTGAATTCTGGGATGGGATAATGAGGTTAATTTGGCACTGACATTACTGGCAGTTAATTCTGTACAAGCAGTGGACTTCACACACATTTTGCATATGAACATAAGCATGCTTATTGGAAGCTTACTGCTGTGTGTATATGTGTATGTACATACACCTGGGTCTGGGTGATTAACAATATTTTGTATGTAAACACTTTTCCCATGCACTCATAGTGAGAGAAAACTGACATCACGGCTGTTTCAAATTTATATAAATTTAATGTGACCAGTGTGCATGTAAGTTTTTCTTTGAGGAGCAAATTTGCCATAACATCATAAATGAAATATATAACATTTAGACCTGTACATATTATAATACTGTCAAGTAGAATATATTTAAATACTATGGGGCACAGAATTATTGAATGATTCATTCTTGCAAAAGATATTCAATCCTGCCGTTTACCATTGTTCCTATGACCAGTGTGCTGAGGGGTGCTCTTACACAACCGGCATTTCTTGATGATTGAGTACTTGCACAGAAACGTAGTGCTGTTTAGTTAGCTAGTGTGGGTGAACACCTTCATTTAGAATTGCATTTTTGGAAGGTGGTTGTTTAGTGTACTGAGAATTTTTGGTGGGCACTCAGGACAACCATTACAAATGGCAATGGACTGTTACTACTGTGGAATCACCCAAATGGAAAACTTAGTTTTGATCTGAAGAGCTAGATCTGCAAAAATATTGAGACGTAACACTTCTCTTGAAATCACTGGAGATTGTCTCTTTGTTCCTTTGTGTGACTGATCCTAACAGAATGGTAGAAAGAGGAATTTGGGAGGAGGCAGAAGAAGGAGAACATAGGAAGTGAATTACTGAAGGAAGAAAGTTGCTTTAATCCCCATTTTTCCTGGAACCCTGGCAGTTCTTTGCTATCACAGAGCAGTATTTACTCTGCTACACGTTGGATGCTTTATGCATCACCTTCTTTTCTCACATACATTGACTCTGCTGGTCTTATTCTCTTGCTCTACTTCATGTATGTTCCTGAATGTTGTGAATTGTCTTAAACTTTTTCTCTACGATCCTCAGAGCAATGATTTGTCATACCTATTTTTGGCTTCTTGCACAGAACCTGAGCCAATGGAGCCTCACTCTGTCAGTAGGTAAATGGTGCAGGACAACTGCTTTTCCTATTTCTACCCAAGCTTCTGAACATGATGAGCTAAATGATCAATGAGTTAGAAAGAATCAAGCCTTTTCTCCAGCACCAGCACTGGAGGCCTAAGTTAATGATCTCAGATGAAAGGTAGCTTTTAGTACGGATTCCAAGATTTGTGGTCTGTAGCTGAATAGCCAAACCTCATTTTAAGGCCTAATTGTAATTTAAGTAGTCCAGTCCTGATGACGTACTTTTGTGGATAGCAATCATGTTAATAGTTGCTTTCATGGAGTATTTGCATCAAGCAAAACTCATGTGGTAATTCTGTTTTTTAGAGGCTATTTTGTAAATAAATTATATAGTATTTTCTAAAATAACTTGGTTAATCGTATCTTAGCTAGGTTATAGGAGAAATATTATCCTCTTGGGGGAAAACAAAAAGGATCTCAGAAGTGGAAATTGAGGAAAACTTAAACCAGGATCACATTACTAGTTGTTTTTGGCTAGAAATTTGTAATTTAAGAAAAGTAAAGGAGAGACAGCCTTGGAGCTTGCCTAGATAACTGACAAATCTCAGCAAATGAAATTTTGTTTTAATTGAATCCATATAATTCAAGAAACTCCTCCTTTGCACTTATTTCCCTGGAGATGATCTCTTTACCACTAGATTCCCCTTTGAATTTAATGTAAAAATCCCACAGATTTAAGCTAAACAGGTACAGTCAAACTAGATGGCCTGCTTGCATGTTTTAGGTATGTACAGTGAGATTCAACTTAGGTGATCTGGTAATGTTTTATTTGTGGTGCAGCCAAGCTTCCTGAATAATGTCAAGAAAGAATTACTGTTTCATATTTGTTTTCTTTGTTTTTTAATTTTTTAAATTTCCAGAATGCACATTTTAATCCCTTTGGTATACTTTCAGAGAGCTGGTAAAAACACTTGAACTCATCTTTTCTTGATTTGGCAGCCCTCATTTAAAAAATAATGTGGCGAGCATGTTGGCATTTTTTTTGGAGGGAAAGATTGGGTTTGTGTGTGTGTGGTGTGTTTTTGTTTTTTTTTTTTTTTCCTCTAGTGTTACTCTAGGCTGGTTAGTTTTTAATTGTGGTTTCCTTGTTTCTGCTGTCAAGTTTGTTAGCAATGTTTCATGAAAAACAGTATTGTGATCGAGACTCTTCATGGAGGGCTTATGCATTGCTCCTCTGGGAGCTTGTCCACATCCATGTTCAGGTGTGAATGTTCGTGAGCTCTAAAGACTCTTTTACCTTAGCAATGCCTGCTCGAGCTTGTCCTTACCTTTTCTCACCTCTGTCATGTCTCATTACCTCAGACAGGAAGGGGGTAGTGAGGTGACTGTTCACTTGAGAGATGGTTCCTAAGGAGTCCTGGCTTGAGAACAGTTTTGCTGGTGCTGCCTTGCTCAGGATGACCGCTGGCACACCAAAGCTGGAAAATTGCAGCTTTCAGGCTTCCTTCTCATGGCTGCTCCTTGGCCAGAGCCCTTGATCCCTGTGCAGATGTCTGCAACGGTGTCTCTGCACCTTCTAATGTGTAGCAGAAGATCCTAGAGTTTAAATGTTATTTAGGTCCGGGTACATCCAGTACACCTATGGACCCTGCTGCATTTCTTCTGTCTCTTCTGTGGATCTGGCCACCAACATTTTTTTAGCCTTCTCTGGCAGAATGAAAGATGCTGAGGGAGAGTATATGGGGAACATAACCGACTCCTTAAAACAGTTGTCTGCCAGTTTCATCTCTGGGAGTTCTAGTTGACACTGACCAAGTGAGAAATCATTTTCTATTGGGAAAATTGTCGTGTATGGTGTTGGCAGAGGGAAAGCGTCTTGAGCTGGCTGGGGGTGTCCAGGCCTACACACTGGAGAGAGAAGTACTGTGGGTGAAATGGAAAAAAAACCCCAACCAACCAAAAAATAACCAAAACCAAAATATAAAACTTCCACATTTTGGGAGATTGGAGAAATACTGTCACATCAGATTTTGTTACAAATATTACTTCTGCCACTGGAAACCTAATGCTTCCATTGTGAAAAGATGTTTTTTCTAGTGAAGATGACAACAGCAATAGTTCAAATTGAACTTTATAAGCTTTGCTAGCTTGGCACAGTTCCACTCTTGGACTGCCTTTCATTTTATTATTTGCTTGTAGCTCAGCATGAACTCATCTTGGAGACAACAGATAGCTGGAAAATGTACTGTTACCATCAATGATCAGTTTATGTATTTTCTTATATTATTGAGATGATGTTGCACTTCGGGCTGGACAGTCTTTATAACCAAGAACAGTCAAGTTGTTTTCATTATGTAATAATAGAAGGCAGTGGTGTGAATTCACTTATAGTAGTTACAGTAGGACTGTACTTTGAAAGAAATATCTTCTTCCCCCTCCCCAAATCAAACCGATTTTTCCTGGAAAGAAGACATATAGTCACGTACCATTAACATTTGCTGTAGTGTCTTTGTTCTAGCCTTGTACCACCTCTGTGTGGCTGTGTTGCCACCTGATTTCACACACAGGCTAAAATGCATCATCTAGTGATTTTACAGCTGTTCTGCTGTTACTTCACACTGAAATGTTAGCAGTGACCCTGGAGAGTCTTATGTCCTGTGTCTTTCAGAGCCTTGTCTGACGCAGTTGGACAATTCGAAGCCATAATGATTGCTAGTGCTTGCTCACATGCACACATTTGAGAGTAGATATTCTTGACATTTCATGCCTCCTTTGTTACTTACAATGCTCTGTTCTCATGGGTTTCTCTGTATACTGGCATTTTTTTTCTAATCCTATGTGCAATCTTATTTTTCTGATTTATCTTTCATATCTGCCTTAACTTTGTGCATTCTTTCATGCATATACCAAATTCTGAGAATTAAATAGCCTTTCTTTGTTTTAAAAAAAATAATTCTGCAAGCAAAAAATTTTCCATTAAAATGTTGTTTTCTTTCCCTGAACTTCTAGTTGGAAAATAAATATTTTTTCTTAGACTAAGACTTGAATCAGAATGAAGTGTTTAGTTGGAACCAATAAAAATATGTTGGTTTGGCTTCATTTGATATAAATTCAGTGCCTTGAGGGACTGTAGTTTGGAAATTGACCCCACCACCTTTCTCCTCAGAGTTTAGAGACCACAGAGAAGGATGCAGGCATGGGGTCCTTCACTTGCAATTTACCCAGCCAGGGCAAAACAGTTCTGCTGAAGTGAGAATTCAAACTGTTGCTGTGCTCGTTTCACAGGGACGCAGTGAGAATTTGGCAAATAGTTATCTGTGTTTCTGTTCCCAACTGCTGATTTTTTTTCCCCTTCCAGAATTCACTGATAGCTTGTGAACTTTAAAAGATTTCTCAGTTTTAGTCAAGAGGCAGTTCACTTACCAAGTATTGCCTCCACACTTTTATAATTTTGGAAAGACCTTTTGCTCCTCTGTCATCACAGGGAAGACAAACGGTTTTATGGCATACTTGAACGATTCTGGACCTTCCAGAAAGAGTAGCTATATTTGCCAGGAAGTCTAGCACGTAGGACACAGCTGTAGGTCCATTTTTTGGGGTCAGCACTTTCAACCACAAAATCAGCAGTCAGTTTCTGCAGTATGAAGCCTTAAGCAACTTTTAACTTGATGAAAGGAAGTGCTATCTAGCTATGCACTGTAGAGATGGTGCATGCTTTCAGCTCAACAAACAGTAAGTAGAGTCCACAGCAGGACATAAAGGTTTAAGTTGGGGGAAAAAAATATGCAGTAGCTCTTGCAACCCCTGTTGTTACTAGCTCTTCTGACAAGATACCATGCAGGGGCCAAACCACGAAGTGGGCAGAAATTAAGAACTATGTATGAAAAGATTATTCTGTTTGACTTCCCCTGTGTCTTTCTTCCAACCCAGATGCTTTGACAGGAGTTTGTGTGCTGCTTGTATTACAGTTGCACATGACTGCTAGGAGAGTGATGGTTTGTTTTAATGCAGTGTTTTCACAAGTGTGTGCTACATTCCCACAATGGGGTGTAAAAAAAATATTTTTAAATATTTGTGTGTATGCTTTTCTTTGTTTTTAGTGCTTACCTCACTGAAGTTCGAATTTGGAAGTTTAACTTTTCTTGTCCAGGTTTAAATGAGCAGGGAAGCAGTGGTCAGCAGAATCTTGAACCATGTTATAGTGTCAGTAACAACTTACGAGCAGTAGATGGCACAGGAGAAGTAAGAATGAACTGAGGACAGCTGCTTCATACCAGTTTCTGCCTGTATCTTTAAGCAGTTTAAGAATACAAATAACCAAATTAGGCTAGGTACAAACCTTCCTGTATAGTGGCAGTTCTGCTTGTTAACTTGATCTTTTATTGTAGATTAACTGAAGTCTGTGAATTGTAAGTATAATACCTTTTCATGGTGGGACACATAGGAATGAGTTTTTGCTTTATGTTGTACCCTTGGATAAATGAAAAATAGACACTATATATGCACATAGTAAAAGTTACAGGAATCATACACTTATGCATTTTCCACTTTCCTTGATTTTCCCAGTCAATAGATGCAGAATTCTTGTGGCTGTTGTGTCAGGAGACAAAACCCATGAGCCTAAGCTTAACACTAAATTGTGCTTTGTAACTCCCAAGATAATAATCAAAAGCTTTTCGCAGTTCATATGCTGTATAATATCTGTCCCAAGAGGTTAGGCATTTGCTAAATACAAAAATACTGGTTTTATTTCCTTTGATTGAAGAGTGAAAAGTTACAATGTAAACAGGGCTCCAGGTACTGGGCTAATAATCACAAAAATGCCTCTGTCTTTTTGTTACAGCAGACATCTTTATTTTTTTGCATTTTCATTTGTGCAGGGGAAAAGCTTCAAATGGAAGGTCCTGGAAGGGAGAGGCCCCAAGGGAGCATGGTCTATCAGTTTGTGAAGGGTCAGGAGCAGGGAACTCAACTCACTTCTGCTGTTGACTTGATGTGTGACCCTGGGCAGACCACGTTTCCTCTGTGGGCGTCGCTGCTCCTTGTCTGTCACTGTGTGTCATTCAAAATAGTGTAAAATTCTGCTTTTCTGATTTAGTAACCTTTTAATCTGCTGTGTGGCACAGGTGTAGAGAGGGGTCAGATCATATTTGCTTTATTTAAATTATAACTTGTGGGGATTATTTCTCTCCACTGCTGATATGGCCCCCATAGATTGTAAAAATGTTGGCTTTTTATCTCATTTTCCTGTTTACCCTGTCTTTGAATAGGTTAGTCCATCATAAATAAGACACAGATTAGACTTGGATTATTACCTGTTTCCCCAGGCACAATATACATCTTCATATCAGTGTATTTCTTTATCTGATGAAACTAGAAAAAGCCACACATGCTTACTAGCATGAAAAGAAGAAGGAATTTTTCAGCCCAAAGCATGGACATGCATGTTCATCTTGATTCTGCAATGAGAATTGTACCAGACAGTGCATTAACCACGGAGCTTTGGCAGTATGGTGGGAGTTAAAGTGAAGAAAAAGTTTCAAAATGAAACTTTGCATTAAATTACCTTGTATAAATGACACTGCCATTGCTTATTACAGAGATTACTTAATTTAACACAGATGGCTGGGTGACAGCGAGCCTGTGCTAAGCCCGGAGAAGTCACTGGGGTATACTCAGCGATGATACCTATAGATCATGTCCTTTGCCTGCTGCTGCCAAAACAAATGTTCAGAGCTATTACCAATAAGTTGTAATTTAGTGCTTTCCAAAACAACGTGTTCTGTCTCTCTGATGTAGAGTGGGAGAGGGTATCGAATGCAACCCTACAAACAAGTAGCCAGAGTAGCGAGGTTGTTGGTTACTCAGAGCTTCTGAGGAGGTGGCTGAGTGATCTCAGAAAGTTATATGTGTATATTTTACATTTCTGAATTTTTTTTTTAATTGGGGTCTAAATTTCACTGTAGGCTGTGAGCATCCCTGAATTCCCTCAATCTCCCTGATTTAGGGACTAGGTAAAAAGTCAGTAGGTTGGCTTGTTTCTGCTTTGTTCCAACTGTGTGTGCTGTGGTTTAACCCCAGCTGGCAATAAACTCCAAACAGTTGCTTCCTCACTCCTCCCTGGTGGGATGGGGGGGAGAATCAGAAGAGTAAAAATGAGACAACTCATGGGCTGAGATAAAGACAGTTTAATAGGTAAAGCGAAAGCCATCCATGCAAGCAAATCAAAACAAGGAGTTCATTCACTACTTCCCATCAGCAGGTGGGTGGTGTTCAGCCATCTCCAGGAAAGCAGGGCTCCACCACATGGAATGGTTACTTGGGAAGACAAAGCACCATCACTTTGAATGTCCTCCCCTTCCTCTGTCCCCCAGCTTTATATGCTGAACATGGTGTTGTAAGGTATGGAATATCACTTTGGTTAGTTGGGGTCAGCTGTCCCAGCTTTGTCACCTCCCAGCTTCTTGTGCACCCCCAGCCTACTCGCTGGTGGGGTGAGAAGCAGAAAAGGCCTTGATGCTGTGTAAGCGTTGCTCAGCAGTAACGAAAACATCCCTGAATTATCGACACTGTTTTCAGCACAAATGCAAAACACAGCCCCATACTAGCTACTGTGAAGAAAATTAGCTCTATCCCAGCCAAAACCAGCACGTGTCTGAAGAAAAACCTTGAGTATCACCTCCATGTTACTTAAATTATCTGCACATGTCATGATTTGACCACGTTTATGCTCTTTTCTGCCACTATGTTTTATCTTTACTAAGGCCCAGTTCCCTTGCTTAGTTTTTTTTTTCTTCATTAGTTTTTGTTCACACTAGTTCCAAAATCCTAAACATATATATAATCCTGAAATATCCTTTCCCTTAATTAAAGATTGGAGCTTAATTATGGAACTAAATTAAATTTTATTTTTTAATATTTCCTGCTCTTTAATTTTAAGTAATGCTGGCGTGTTTGAAGTTTGTTTTGTGTAACATAGGCAGCGTGTTAAAGATTCTCCCAATGCACAAATTAATCTGCAAAACCTGAGTGTGCAGGAGGTTTTCTCATCTCCATTGTGCTTTTTAAGTTAAACAGGTGTCAGTTCTTTTATGTCGTAAGAAGAACTTAAATTCCTCAAATGTTTACAGCAAAAAATGTTTTGTGAGTGTGAGGAAATACAGAGATAAGACACAGCGTTTCATTTTTTTGTGTGTACTGAAAGCAGCCTAATAGCAGAGGAAATGTGGAGGAGATGGAAAGATCCTTCCAGATTTTACAAAGGCTTAACATACGTTCTGTTTTCTTCTGTCAGTGGATACTCAGACTAATCTGTAAATAACGCCTGTTTATCATTAATTGCTGTGGCTCTGCAATTCCTACCTCCCACTATGACTTCCATGAAAAATAAGATGCTCTTGTCCAAACAAAATTCTATGGGGGAGGAGGGGAAAAGTAAACAATTAGCAATGGGGTAGGGCACCAGTATTAAAAAAGAATGTAATGGAAAAGAATGTTGTGAAGTTCTATATAAGAGCAAATAATTTGTTGCAGCAGAAATTAATTGAAACCTATATAATAATTCCAATATTGTAGGTGGTTTTCAGAATACTATTTTAAGTGGCAATATTGGTGAAATTAGGGTGAAATTCCCCTTAGTGGCAGATGGAAAGAGCTGTCCTGTCTGAGGGATCCTTTCTGTCTTGTAGGAGCAATCACCTACCCTGTGTTTGCTGAGACAGGTTTGGCTTCCTTCTTTACATCTGTCTTGCTTCTTCATGGCTTATGCTTTTGAACTGTGAGCTTTAGTTGTATTGCTGTATTTGGTTAAAAAAAAGCTGAGATCAAACATGGTATATGTTTTGATTGTGTTAAAATAGTAAGAACAGTTGTTATGCTGTGACACTGGTTTCTGTACAGTTGCATTTGTAGCATCAGGTTATCAAGCCTTATGATATAAAGCCATTCACGATGAACTTTGTACAATTGGCTGATACTTTTATCCATGTAATTTTCTTTTTTTTTTTTTTTTTTTTTAACACGGGGCAAAAAGAAACCAAGCTGGGTGAGAATAGCCCTCAGACTTTTATTTCAGTCATGTTTGAATATTATGAAAAATACAGGGAATCAAAATCCTGAAAGAGATTGGCTTGATACATGTTTCTCGGTTTTCCTTGTATGTTGTTCCACCAAGTGTTATGGTTTAACCCCAGCTGGCAATAAGCACCACCCAGCTGCTCGCTCACTCTTCCCTGATGGAATGTGGGGGAGAATCAGAAGAGTAAAAATTAGAAAACTCATGGGCTGAGACAAAGACAGTTGAATAGGTAAAGCAAAAGCCATCCATGCAAGCAAATCAAAACAAGGAATTCACTCACTTCCCATCAGCAGCTAGGTGTTCAGCCATGTCCAGGAAAGCAGGGCTCCACCACATGTAATGGTTACTTGGGAAGACAAAATACTGTCACTCTGAATGTCCTCCCCTTCCTTCTTCTACCCCCAGCTTTATATGCTGAACATGGTGTTGTAAGGTATGGAATATCACTTTGGTTAGTTGGGGTCAACTGTCCCAGCTGTGTCCCCTCCCAGCTTCTTGTGCACCCCCAGCCTACTTGCTGGTGGGGTGAGAAGCAGAAAAGGCCTTGATGCTGTGTAAACACTGCTCAGCAGTAACGAAAACATCCCTGAATTATCAACACTGTTTTCAGTACAAATGCAAAACACAGCCCCATACTAGCTACTGTGAAGAAAATTAGCTCTATCCCAAGACTAATGGGAGATGCTTGGATAAATTAAATCATTCAAAACAGAGTCCCAGAAAAGTGTAGCAGAGTTAAAGATTACAGTGTTTTCTAAACAGTGCCAGTCAAAGCGCTGTGACTGTATCCTCTTATTGGATGTCTATAGTCTGTTACAAATTGATTTTATTTTTCTCTTGTCTTGTAACTTTAATGCTGAACTAGTAGTGTTTTCCTGAACTAAATCTGGTAAGAAAGTCCTAAGAGCCAGTCTTGCTTTCATGCACCTGTCAATTGTTTCTCTGCTTCCCTGCATCTTGCATCTCTTTCCTTTTACTGTAGTGCCCTAACATAACCATTAATAGCCTAGGGTCAAAATTTGGATTTTGGAAAACTCTGATTGACTCAAGGTATCAGATATAAAGGGAAGTAGTGTGTAGATGAAGGCTGTGTTTCTACCCTGTTCTGTTTTGCCCCTACAGCATTTTTTTGTCAGAAAACTCCGAAGCATGTTGCAAATTTCTAGAGAACTTCAGCTGTTGTGTACATAGTGACAGAAAGTAATATGACCAAGATTGTACCCGTTTTCTATAACAGCGGTGGGAACAGACCACAGTTCTCCTGGCTCTTCACAAGCCTCTGATTCTCACTGTTTTTCCCCTCATTGATACCACTTTAAGCAGTGAAAGTCCTAATTGCTATGACAAGGAAGTTCTGTTGTTTACCTCTCCTTGTTATGAAATCTGATCATTTATACCTGTTGTTTATTATTTATGTTTTATCAGGAATTGTTCTGGAAGAGTGCATTCTCTTCTATTCCATTGCCTTTGATGCAGGTTTGTTTAAAACAAACAAAAAATCAACCAAAACCCAACAAAAAAAAATTCCAAAACAATGACACCCAAAACAAAACAAAATGACCACCAAAAACCCAAACACACCCCCCCAAAAACAAAACAAACCAAAACAAAAAGAACAAACCAAACCCCCCAAAACCAAACAACCCAAAACACTCCAAACAAAAAGACAAACAGAAAAAAAAGAACAAAACAAAACCAATCTTTCCTGGAAATTAAGTTGTGTCTACTGTATGACCCTTGCACATACTTGTGTATCCTTGAAAAACCTCTGGATTTTATCTTACATATTCCACCATATATCACATTTATTAATAATTTTTTATTCTTTATTACAGTTTTCATAAATATAGTCTGGAAGTCAAACTTACTAGCCTGTAAGTCATAATTTCTCTGATACTGAAGCTGGTGGCCCGTTGCTGACGATCAATGTCCTTTACCTCTTGACTGAGCTTGTACAGCACAGGCCTTGGAAAAAGAAAATTTTCCCACTCCATAGGGTCAATGTACTCCATTTTTGAAGTGGTGGAAAAGTGGGCACTGTCTCAAAGGTCCATCTTGTTTTCTCAGTCTTCTTGTCTTGTGTTTAGTACCAAACTTCATGTTGGCTTTCATCAAAAGCAGCAGTATGAGAACTGTGAAGCCATTTCACCTAAGCAGTTGATGTTATTACTTGAAAACTGTTGTGATACAGAGGGACTTATGTGTTCTTTTTTCAAAGAGAGCCCCAAAATGAAGGTCATTCTTGGAATAATTTTAAATGAAAGAAATACATATTTGCTGGAATAATTTTTGAATAAGGGCAGGTAAGCTAGAAAGTTAAAATACTGTATCTGCTCACATAATCATGAGAGTGAAAAATACCAGGGATGATAATATAAGTGGAATACATGAAAATAAATGATGTTTTTTTTTTTTAACTGAAGAAGCAGTTTACTTTTGCTTGTTCTCCATTTGGCTGTAGATGAAAAGCATTGCTGAAAATGCTTCATTATCTGTTAGTTAGTAAAGCATCTCTTTCATCAAATAACACTCACTTGATGGTGGAAAAAATATTTCCCTACTTTGAAGAAGACAGCAGTATGCTGTCATATGGTTTCAGAAAGTGACAGTGCTGACATAATGGGCTTTTTCTTTGTGTAACTTATTTTCTATAGCATGTAGCAACATTTGAAACAGTTTTTTTCTGTATATATAGACAAATTAAGTTCTTATTTGGATGCTAGATCGGAGGCAGCAATTAGGAGTATTATCCAGAGGTGCTGTGAATATGCAGAGTACGTTGGTTTGGAGTGCTTTTGGAGGCTAGAGAAGCACAGTTATTCTGGCAAGGGTGAGCGCAGACATGGGGGAACAAGAAGTCCTGTAATGTGTAACTTGCGGTACGGCTCTTTATTACATCGGCTGTAGCCAAGACACTTGCTTCAATCGGATGCTAGTCAACCCTTTTTCTTGGCCATCCTCACTCTTTTTCTTTGTCCTTGCATTCACATATAGTACAAGTTTTATTCCAGCTTTGTAATGAGTTCATTAAGTTCCTGTTCTGGAACCTTATTCCTGTCAGCACATAACAAAAGTTGCACAATTGAAAATATTTACTAATGGGTGTGGAAGTGTAGAAGGATCTAAACATAACAGACTTGCCTTTCAAGAACTAACTGTCTAAGAGAGGAAAGAACTATTTCTTTATTTAAAAAAAACCCAACTGACCAACCAACTAAAAAAAACCACTTGAGTTTACTATGATAACAAAAAAGCTTTTGACAGTTGCTCAATATGCATTACAAAATACATATTCAATCTGAAAATGTAGCATTGGAGATACACAAGACAGTCTTGAACCATCTAACATTTTGTGTGATGCATCTTTTTTGGTTCACCAGATTATTACAGAAAAATCAAACTGTTAAGGTAATTAAATACCTCAGATGAAAACAGGTGAGATTTTGCTTCTTGTTTTCCTTAATGCTGTAGTGTTTTAATTTGGTGACTTTCTTGTAAATTGCTGTCTATACTTATAACCTACCAACTCTGACCTTGTTTTCAAGTTGTATCAGAGTACTGTGACATCTGTACTATAACAATATTTTGTTCTGTTCACATGAAATTGTGTGGAAATGAAAGAACTGCACTCATTTGCTTGCATTTGTTGCTATCTAAGAGAACTATCAATTTTCTATCTCATGTAGGTCTAAGTAGGTCCGTGATTCGACCAGGGTTTGAAGGTAGTGCTATTTTTCAGAGGGCACACATTTTGTAATGTGTGTCCCTGCTGCAGGAAGGATAGAAAGTCTAAAATCCATCTGTACCCAGGTCTTGACTTTCCAGACTGGGCAAACAAATATTTATTGTCATGAGGCGGACAGTTTGAATAAACAAATGGAAAACAAAGCAGTTCAATTAGAACAAAAAAAGTCACTAATCTTTGAATCAAAAAAGAGCAGGTCCCATTAATAATCCTGTCAAGGGATTCCCTTCCTGGGTCCCCTTGTTAGTCTAGCAATAGACTATATATAAAATAACTCTTATTTTCAAAATCCAGTTTGAATTAACAGCAGTGAACCCAATTAATTATTCTCAGATTGGAAGCGTCCCTATCCTGTTTTTCTGAGTGTAGAAAATTTCTGAATTCTAAGTTCTGATTAAATTAAAAGCTGAAATTTTAATATAAAAAGAAGGGGAGAGGTTATGGCTTGCTGTTGTTTGTTTTTATATAGTAATAATCTTTGACCTTTTTCCCTAGGTTATATTTGTTTATACTGCTGTCTGGAGGGGGAATGTTTTAACAATTGTGTTCAAAATGGCTGTATAAAAATGGGAGGAAAAATAATTCATGCCTAGAGGGGTTATACCAACATTAAGTGACAATTCCATAGATTTTCATTTTGTGTGTTGGGGTAGGTAAGTTGGTTGGGTAAACTTTAAATCTCGCATTGTTGAGTCTTTTTTCCCTCTGCAGGCTTGAGCTCAAAGGAAGGAGAAGCATGTAAACTACGTGCAGCTTCTCCACTCCCTGGTAAAAATAGATATAAGCTTTTTTTCAACCCTTTCTCTTGAAGAATCAACACTTCTCTACTACTGCCTTCTTTTTGACTGTGAAGGTAGAGTCTTTCCTCCTGCGTTTAATTTAGCTAATGGCAGAATATGTCCTGATAAGTAGTGAAGACTGCTATTGACTGTCGGTTTTGATTCATTTCCTGAGAGGATGAGTCTACATCTTAGGTACTTGGTTGTTTAAAACCAGCCAATTAACATGGAAGCTATGTGGGAACTGGAACATCCATACTGTGGAAATTTTCATGTTTCCATCTAATTTTTCTTTGCAAATCTAAGCTCAGGATGTCTGCCAAGAGGACTGCCCCCTTGGGAGCTTCCTTGTGGGTGGGCTGGCTAGACTTCTGTATCTGGTTCTCATTGAAAGATTTTTGACAGTGTTGGTTCCTGTAGAAATTTGTTTCCGCAAATCAGCATTTTCCATTGGAAAAAAATGGTTTGTTTCTAAAATTTCTGACTATCTTTAATGAAAAACAAACACAGAAGGGAAACTGAGGAATTTTAGGACCTCACCTGGCAATATCCTCTGTAAGTTCAGTAGCAGAATAGCTTGTATTTGAGTGGTCCAACTGGCAGGGTGTAAGCCTAATGCTGCCTGCAAGCTGATTTATTTTGGCCTGACAAAAAAGATGACTAGAGAAAGTGCCTTCCTAACCTTACGTCAGGGTAGCAGACGATGCAGTAGCGGGGCTGGAGGGAAGAGGAGGAGCAGGAAGAGGTGATTGGGTTCCCTCTTGCCCTCCTGGATCGCCAGCTGCTGCGTGTAGCGTTGGTCTTGGCAAGGTTTGTCCTGGCAAGTGGGGAAATAATAGTCTCCGCTGTAGTTTTTTTTTTTCCTCCCCCCCTGTCATCTTGTGGCATGTAAGCGAAAAATCAGTGCTGCTGGGGGGGAAGTAACTTTGCCTTTGGGAGGAGCTGTCTCACCTCAGTTAAAAAAATGTGGAAGCTGGCAGTCCAGTCCTGCCTTGTCCTGACTGCTCTTGTGTGATGGGGCTATGAAATTGCTAATTTCTGCCATCAGCCTATGGAGATGCCTTGCAACTGGCATTTGGCTCCACCACCAAAAAGACTGGTCCATCCTGTCATTTCCCATGCCTAGTAGGAGCGTTGCAGGTCACTTTTGCTCTTCTGCTGGAAGAAGTAAAAAGCTTTTATTTGTAAGGTTAGAAGATCTGAAGATGGGAAGAATTGGCAATTTTTAATACCAGTAAGTTAAAATAAACTTTTGGATCCATCGTGGATAGCCGTACAAGGTGAACAAATAGAAATAGATTACCATTAAATCTGTCAGAAAAATATATTTGTATTTTTAATTCGTCCTATTATTTTTCAGTTTTTTTCCATGTGTGTTTAAAAACACCCAGCACTGGAAGGACAGTAACTGGACTGAATCTCTCCCCTTTCTTGTTGACTACATGTAGACTGTTTGTTTCTTTGACTTCCATAGCCCTATAATAAATTACTAGTTTGTGAAGGATCAGATCCAATGTATTCTTCATCAATGAAATCTCCACAAGCGCCCCAAAACATGATATGTTTTCATGCTGTTGCACTTGGACCAAGTCAAGCTGTGCTGGTAAATCTGTCTTTGGCTGAGCAAAAGCCTCATAATCCATAGGTTATGGCTCTGCCAAGTCTAATGGGACTCGGGCACAGCATGAAAACATACTGTTCCAGCATATGCCTGGCTGTAAGTAGGGAGCCCAGCTCCGCAGGTCCCCGCCTACTAAATATTTGGAGCAGATTGCAGCACCCTGTATCGCTGTGTTAGTGAGACTCCTCAGGAGCTCTCAAGAACTCATTAATTATATTTTTCTGAGCATAGTGTTTTGGCATTTTGAGTACAGCTAATTACATGCAGATCTTAATCTTATAGTTTTTTTTCCTTGTAATTAATTATTTCTTCATTATCTTTAAACTATTTGACTAAGCAGTTTACATCCTGCTCTCCTTGCTTCTTTAGCAGATGTCTTGAGAAAACAGATGTTTCTGTTTTCAAGAGAGGAGGCTCATCCTTTTCTAAATGGAAGATGGCTCTGCAGTTCAGTTGGTGGCATTGAAAATGTAAGGGAACAAGCACATAGTTCTTTTGTGCTAAGCTAAAATCTAATGCTGTTTAATACTACCACTGAAATATATATATGAATGTTATATTCCAGGTATATATACAGTTATTTTTATGTATGCATATATATATATATATCTTACCTTCAGGTTTTTCACCAACTCTGAGTTCTTAAATATTTTGATTAAGGTTTTAAAACAGATACATAAATGTTATTAATTTAGTGTCACTGAAGTTGGTGGCAGGCTTGAAAGTTTGGAAACATTTTTTGATTGAGTAATTTGTTTGGAATCTTTAAGTATTGTTTAAATTGTGTTAAACCATGTGGCTGGTGGGTTGTGTTTTATCCTAAGACTGCTTGGTAATGAAGGCGAAAGAGTTAACTTTCTAAGAAGATTTTTCTTAAAAAAAATACATTGCTGACAAATAATTTCTGATCTCATTATCTAAAACTGCTTTTACTGACAAATTAGTTTCTGTGGCCAAAAGATAACTTAGATTAGTCTTTAATAGATATTTGGAGATAATCTTTGTTAATTAGGATTTATTAGCCTTCAGCCAGATTCCAGTGTTTGATTAATCTAAATTAGTTAATTAAACTCTTTTAAATCTATCTGACTAATCAAGACAAGCAATCCTATCTAAAGCTGTTGTTCTTCATGACTGAAATCAATGGGAACTTAGCCTACCTGTGGATTTCTGGATTTAATCCAATAAATTGAAATTCGCTTGTAGGTTTTGCATATTTGGACAGCAAAGGCCTCGGGTGTCCTGTGCTAAATTCTGTTTCCATTTGCTCTATTTTGTGATCCTATGACAATAGTATAGCTTAGTCCAGTTGCTGACCTGACGCACAATAAAAACATTTAAACAAAACCATCCTGTCACGATATGGAGTCCAATTATGAAAACAAAGCAGCAGTTGGATGCATTGTCATGATGAATGAGAAGGATGGGTAGTTTTTTGTATTCCTTAATGAAAAAAAAAACCTGACTGCTGTCCTCTGTCAAATGTGGGATGAAGTGTACCCAAACACTGACAATATTCCCTTCTCAGGTACATGTTGTATATACATTTTACAAGTTTGAGTCTTAGCAGTGATTCAGGTTCCAAATGGTACCGGGTGCGTATGACTTCTCCTTTGAGCCCTAACTCAATAGGAATCATGTGTTTAAGTGTCTTAGTAGCTTTTGAGTTTCCCTGATGAATTTTATGCAAGTTTTGATGATGCTAGTCCACAAGGGTGTAATTTCCCTGGGATATCTCGAGAGGTAAATCACCCTACTTATTGAGCTCATATCGAATCTGCAAGAAGTTCCTTTGCCTAATGTATATATTGCAGGGAACGGCACTAGCACGGGCACCACCTCTGGAGTGAGCCTGGCTTTTATATGTCTGTCCTCCGGCAGCTAACACCTGGCTGGTTCTGCGAATGACCCTCCCTGTGTGCAGTACGTAATCTGGTGGCCATTCAAGGATTAGTGCTGCTAAGGCCTGGGCTCTCCTCTTTTCCTTTTGCTGGCCCTTCAGTATGATTAAAGACTTCTCACTTGTGCATGTTTCTCATACCATACTCATATAATCCATGCAAGTAGTATGAGAATAGAATTTAGTTGGTGGGGCAATGGAATTGGCTAATCCTGTTTCATGTGGTGTTGTATTTTTGCCTGTTCCACTATGTTTCTTTTAATTTAAGAAACACTTGAATAGAGATGAAGCAGGGAGTTTGCATTTAGAAAGCTCCAAATTATTTTCTGTTTATAGAGTATCAAGAATTTTCTGTATTATAGAGTATTAACTTTGAGAAATTGCCTGGGACTTGCTACTATCTGTGAGCCAGGTCTTGATATAAGGTTTGCAGTCACCTGGACAGAAGCCCCTCCTTCTCAGGCTCTCTTTAAAATGTGAAGGTGGGCGTATGCAATCTTAGCAGATAAGGTTATTGATACCACTCCTGACCCAATGTACTTTGCTGGGTTGGGACTGATGCTAATGAGGCCTGCAGCTCTCAAGTGCTCTGAGAAGTGTCTGTTGAAAAGGTTAGAGAGAATTGCTGCCAGCAAGGGGAGAGAGTGCTCCTCAGAAGGAATGTGTACACACAGATGTTTGGCTCTCTCTGAAAGTTCACTTGATTTAGTATTAAAATGTGGTGTTAATAAACGGAGATGAGAGTTATAACTGGTGTGTTGGACAACTGGTGGCCTAATATGATCCTAATTAGCAAGGTCCATCATCCAATAACTATGGCTAGGCTTACTCTTACTCTGATGTATCAGTTCTGTCATCTCAGACTGTAGAGAACTTCTCCTGACACTGTAGATGTGCAAAACTCGTTTGAGCTTGTCTCAGATTAAATTGTTTTATATGGGTCTGTGCTGGTTGGTGCTCTCCCTAAGTACAGTGGAAAAATACATCGCGTGCTTTTATGAGGATCATGTGTTTATTTTTACTATAAACCCTCTCTAAAGCAATTTGAGAAGATTTCTCCTTCTTTACAGACTTTCAGCTGGAAATGTTAATAGGTCATTTTGTTATTATAATTATCTGAAAATGAATGAAAGAGCTGTGAAGAACTTACTGGCATCACAAAATTGTGGCTTACATTATTACATGGTGTACAATAATTTAAAAAAAAACCCACATTGTTTTTCAGTCAGAATGTAGTGCAAAGACATTTAACTGCATAAAATAAACAATGGCCACTTGGTCTCGTGGTATCAGGTCCTATTGCTGCTGCTTTTTCCTTGCACTGCAGCAATGCTTCTGTTTTCCATTGCAAATTAAATTCTGAGTTTTTTGAAAGTAATAGCTCTAAATCAATTAAACATTTTCAGTAGATTTTTATGGACTAGGCTGTGCTCTTTTATTGGCTCTTAAGCCTGATATTTCATTGCTGTCTTGATAGAGTCCAAGGCAACACACCATTTCAGAAAATAGAAGACTGGATTGTGAAGAAAGCAAACCCTGTGTTTACTCATCATTGCAAAATTAGAATCTTAGTTTAGAACTTACTGTCATCTCTTACAAAATAATGTAGCTAATACTGTATTAATGGGAGAGCTAACTTTTGTCCTCTCCTTCCATTTTTATTGGCACCTACAGTTTTGGATATGTTTTGCAGTACTGACACTTAAAAGCTAAAAAAACCCTAAATTTTTTTGTGCTTTTTTCTTATTCTGGGAAAATAAAGTTTAAAACAAAGTGTGAGAAATTATGAGGGGACAAGTTCAGGAAAGGGAGCAGAAGTTCTGAATCCTGGAGCTTTCATTCTCATTTGGGTCAAAACTAGAGCTGAGGTCAGTTCTTTTAGTTAAACACTGCATCCATATTCCTCTTGCCTGTTATTCGGATTTTCAGGTTAACTACATTACTATGGCTCATCTGCCTTACATTAATGACTGAAAGAAATTAAGAGATATTGGAATACCTTCATATATGATCCTTCTGTGTGATAACTTTGAAAACCACCCAGATGACTAGTGGCAGAGTATTGGTTTCACTTGAAGACTGGATACAGTAATATTTGAAATCAAATTAATTCAAGGCAAAGGTTCATGTTTTGGTAGTTCTGTTCTTCATAGACAATTACCCTTCACTTGGTATTTATATTTTGTGTCTAATGACTGATATGTTGTTATATGAAATCCAGACTTGATGTGAAGCCCATCCAGGGCGGCCTCCATTGGTTTGCTTGATAGTTTGTTCCACTAATTCATAAATACTTATTGCCTTCCCTTTCTTTTTGTTAATCTTACCAGTTGGTATTTGTGGCTTCAACACAGAGAGAAGGATTGAATGTTTCCGTGAATTGAAAAGGGACCCTTCCAAATCTAAGTGCAGCATATCTGAATGGAGCATTAGTGTTTATCATCCTGAGCCTGATGTGTGGGGAAACAGAGGAATCAAACTTGCTGCTTTTGCTCTCACATTCTTCATGGATAATAAATTGAAAAATAGATAATTAGAAATTCCAAAGTAACATAAATTCCACAGAGGTGCATGCTAGAAATAGTGAATTGTATACAGTGACTCAAACTGCAAGCGTCTTGTATTTTAAAACATGGTTTTCCTGAAAAAAAAAAAACCAAAGAATCAGTTCTGAAGGCTGTGGGTTATAGTATGGTCCACATTTATAGTTTTTAATATTTTCTAGATTTTAAAAATGTATCCTTCAGAAAAAAAACCCTGAAAATTCTGCATATGAGGATCTCTCCTGAGATGGAAATATAGAAACATTGTTCTCACACTAGAATCAAGTTCTAGGTTCACATTGTCTATCATTCTTCTTCCAGAGGGAGGCTGCACATTCATTTGTTTTTGAGGAAATTGACAGTTCACCAAAGTGTATAATATTTCATTACATTAGAAATATCCATCTTTGAGATATAAGGGAATTAGTTTAAACAAACACTACCTCATTTGTTTCATTCAGTTAATTAACTAATAATTTTATTTCATTTGAAGACAACGTTTTTTTTTGAAGTAGGGGAAAATGTTATTCATCATCGTCTTAGAAACCAGGAAGTTTTAATCTGCTGTGCTCAGAGAGATGTTTTAGAAGGCTGCGCTGCCTATCCACGTTATGTATGAAATAGAATTAACATGATTGGGGTAATTCTTGTTATGGTATTAATGCTGTTTGTTACAGCTAGCACTAGGTGGTGCAGAGGTTATACCTCTAAGTTCACTACAGACCCTTTTTTTTTTCCTCTTAGTTTTGGAGAAGGGTGTGTTGGGTTTTTTGTTCTTGGCTTGGGTCACAGTAACTCTTGAGACCCACAGAGTGATCAAGGAAATGACTAGAAAAAAGGAGCCCGCAGTACTTGGCTTGAACTAATTTGTTCAAGTCTCTATTCATTATGTTCAGGAACATAATATTATGTGGTATGTAAGAAAAAAATAAATAAATTAATAAACAAAAATTATGTTTTAGAAAAGCATTTTAAAAGTAGAGGAGGTTATCTCTCAGGTTTCAGTATTTTTGTGTAAATATCTCATTAACAGTCAACAGGCTGATTCCCTTCTGTGAAGTTCTGGTGAAATTCCAGTTAAACTGCTCTAATTGCATTGGTGTACCCTATAATTAACAGCAGCTTAGGTAAAAGATCAGGTCTTAAAATAGCGTGAAACAGAACTAATTAAGGTATCGGTCTCAGGTGACGCAAGTATGAAGTCATCCGCCAAGGACAAAGGAGTGTCAGTAAAACTGCATTAAGAGTTCTGATCAAATTCTGATTGAGAATTTGTATTTGTTTATAAGATGTTACACTGTTTACCCAGAATATAATGAAATATAGCCCAAAAGGTACATGTGTAGTGTTTGCATTGCTGTGTAGTGTTTGCATTGCTGTGTGTGGGGTGCTGTGTGGGAAATGTTTTTTTTTTTGGCTGGTTGCTATTGCTCAGGCCGCATGGTATAATTCAAATGAATACTCCTCCATCCACTACTTATTATGTAAATATATAGTTAGAAAAAAATAATAAACAGCAGAACTAACTAAGTAAAATAAGGTGAAGGCAAAAATCTAAGGAATATAACTTTTCCTAGAATTAGTTTTGTTACCAAGGCGTAAGAACCTGTAAGTCTGTTGTGACAGATGCTCAGGGAAAAGAAATTCACCAGCAGCTTTTTTTTTTCTGACGTAAACTAGGTTTAGACAAATAAAATAAGATTTTTCTCTAGTAACTGCTTGATTTCCCACTTAACCCTATTTAAAGATTTTTGAGGATTTATGAAGATTTAGAAAAAAAACCTCAGAACAACAAAACACTGCCTCAAAAAAAACAAAGCCAGGTCTGAGACATTTTATTATTGTCTTGGCAGATGTAGTAAAGCAAAGCTGTGCCCCTAAGCCCTTAGACAGCCTTGGAGGATTCACAATGTCAGCCTGAGCAGCTTTAGCTGTGGTGCTGAACTGGCTCAGGAGAGAGGTGATGCTGCTGTGTCCCTCATCAGAAGGCTCTGCTTAATCTGTTTGCTTTTATTAAAACAAAATGAGCAGAGGGCTCAGCCACAAACAACCCTGTTGTAGAATTAATGTGTGATCCTATTATAACATACTTAGCCTTTACTAGATCTTTTAATTTAGTTTAAATCAATCTTAATCTGCATTTAGATCAAAATCATTCCTATTTGAGAGAGATACTGAAGAAGATCTCTTGGGTAGAGTAAGGTACAGTGACTCTTAATGTGTTCAGCGGTATAATCAAGGGCTTTAATGAAGTTCTGGTCACATCTATGTTGCACCAACAGAAGATGCAAGAAAGAAATTATTCAAATACATTATCTGTGGTATGTCATGCATATCTTCAATATTGTTGTGCTTTGTCAAGTTGAGACAAGCAGCTCAGCACAATTCAGTGCCCACAAACATGATGTCTGTGTTAGAAGAGCTGACTGGCCAAATTGCTGCATGAATACTGTCATGTCAATGGTGTGCTTAACCGTGTAACTATTACTGCCTGTCTAGTGGGATATAAACGTAGGTTGGAAATGCAGACGCAGTAGAAGACTAAAAATCTACTGGATGAATCACTAGAAAAGACAAGTTTGAGCAGACTCAACTAGCTAAAAATAATGATTACTGTTACCTTTACTGAAAGTTACTTGCGTCCCTCTAGCATGCGGATATACTCACTGCAGGCTAGGAAGTCATGGGCGTGAGGATGGGGATGGGCAGGGTGGTGTTGGATGAAGGAAGGATGTATCCAGTCTGCAAAGCAGACATTCATTGAGCTGTGTGTGTGCATGCATCTCTGTAGGATTCCCTACAAATGAGCTCCATCAAACCCCACTTCTGAGAACTGCACTGTCTTTCTTAAGTGTGCGGTGCAGTATTGCCGAGCTCAACTACAGTGCATCTAATATCTTTGTCTGCAAACTACTTTAAGGGATAGTGTACAGTGATTTCTGTATTATGTTTTACTTGCTTTATTAAACTGTAAACTCTTTGGAGCACTGAGTAGTTTTTGGCCAGGTATTGAATGCAAACAGACCAGCCCAAAGTGAATATGTGAGTTTTAAAATTTTTTGTTATGAAATGACAGTTTAGCTGAATTGTTTAGCTGAATTTCCTCTTTGTCTTCCATTGCTTGCCTTCACTTCTGCAAAATAGCTGGGTAAGGTCCTGTATCCTGCAGGCGTGAAGCTTGTTCAGTTGGTTGAAGTTGTATTGCTGAATGTGTTCTGGATAAAATATGGAGCCAACAGAAGGAAAGGTGATCTCTTAAGATAGGCCAAATGTATGGGTCTGTCAAATACAGAGGCAGAATTTGGGAATTTAAACATTTGCTTG